>PVJL010011689.1:0-41302 GCA_004026885.1 Lyroderma lyra
TACAGCGCCGGCCCCACGTACAGCGCCGGCCTCACGTACAGCGCCGGCCCCACGTACAGCGCCGGCCCCACGTACAGCGCCGGCCCCACGTGAAGCGCATGCCCATTTTGCTGCGGCGAAGCTGCGGGGAGGGCCGGCGGCTCCTGCGCGTGACACTGGGAGAGCTGCATCAGCGCCCGCGCCTGCGCCGAGCTTCCGGGCCCGTGAAGAACACGACAGGGCGAGAACGGAAGTCTCCGGCCGAGGTCTCCGGCCGCGTTTCCTCAGCCGCGTTCCTGCGCCGGCGCCGCTCAGAGCGGCTGCTGCACAGACAGTGCTGCCCGGACCTCCTGGGCTGCACGTGGGTAGCGGGGGGTTTCCCTGCCCATCGGGGCAACCTCAGGACACCAGGTGACACCCAGGATGACTCGGTTGGGAAATGGGTGGCCCAGCGGGAAGAGGCCACCCGCGGGGTCCCTGTGGCAGGGCTGCGGCCAGAGGCCTCACACTTCGTTCCCCGCTGCCCACCATGCGGTCTGCTCGCTGACGCCCTGGGAGAAAAGGTGCCCAGAGCCCCACAGGGCCCCTTGGGGAGGCCTTTGGACCAAATGAGCTTTCTGCAGCCTGAACAGATTTGCTCCAGGATTACAGCCCGGAGGTGGGGCGCTGCCTGGCTCGAAGCAGCAGTTACCCAGACCTGACTGGGACGCTATTGTCCCGAAGACAAAAGGACGGCCTTTTGTGTCCAAGAGAAGAACTCCCCAGGGATTATCCCTGATGGGACACATCTGGGCAGACACACTCCAGAAGCTCTAATCCTGTTAGGGATCCGTCCTGGGAAGGCAGGGGTTCGCCTCAGCTCCCTGAGACAGAGGGAGGGAGAGAGAAGGTACATAGAGCTTTATTGTTTCTCTGTTTTTGAACTTAACCTCATTGCTTGTAAGTATAAAACTGGAAACACAAAATAATAAAATTTGCTCAGGGGTCCGCTGGTTAGAGGTAGGCAGTGTTTCTTTTTGCAGGTGCCCTCGGGCACACATGCACAGTCCCACACATGGACACATGCAGCTTTTCACGCCCAACACTGTATTGGAAACACGTGGGTCACAAGGAGTCCTTCACAGCCCCTGTATGAACTCCAGGTGATTTTTATTTAAGTCGTTCCACATGGGTGACCCTGAGATGACCTCCAGGGTTCTGCTTGGCAATTGCTGCCATGAACTTCCTCATACATCCTCTTTTTTCTGCATTTATCAGATATTTTAGGGTAAATTTGGAATTCATGGACTAAAAGATATCTTCTTTTATGAGGTTTTTAAGACCCTGAGAATGGGTGTGGCAGATCCTATCGCTACTTGTCTGGTGGGCAAATGGATTCTCTTCACATTCACTGAGGCTACCATGGTCCTTGTGACTAATTCAGTCATTTAACAAAATGATTTTTGTGTGTGTGTGTGTGTGTGTGCGTGTGTGTGTGTTTGTGTTTGTATTTTCTTTTTACTAGCCAAATGTTTGTGCCCGGTGTTTCTAGAGGCCTGGTCATGCTGTGCGCATGACCAGGCCCCAGGTTCTGAAAGAGTCCAGACTCAGGCTTCCTGATAGTTTCCTTGTATGTTTGTACAGCCCTTTGGGGTTTAGGAAATATTTTTATATTATCTAATTCTAAAATGATGATGAGCAAGTTCACTGGTTTGTTCTGAGAATCAGAAATATATAGGTCCATTTTTTGTTTAATCAAAAGCATTGTATAATTAATATAAAACATAAGAATATAAACATTTATAGAGCTTTACAGAATTCTATAAATTTGAATGTAAAAAATGTATGGATGTAATATGTTTATATGATTTCTAATAGTGAAATATAGCAAACTGTTTAAATACCCAACAAGAGAGCACTGGCTGAATGAATTATGTTCATCCTTGCAGTGGACTCTCTGTAGCCATGGAAACTGGCATTATCACCCTGGAAATGGGCTCCCAGCACATTGCTGGATGCGGGGAAAACACCTTATACATCATTGTGTCCGGTACAGTCCCATTTCCATCAATAACTGTTTGGAAATAGAAAATGATCAAGTATGTGCACCGTGGTTAACAGTGGTTAACTCTGCATAGGTGGGAATATGAGCGTTGGATTGACATTCTTGACTTTTTTTAAATGGGCATGCATTTTTTGGTAGCAGGTTTCAAAAATAATGAAGTCACATTGTAACCAAGTATTTAAAGAAACTGACAAAGTGGTGTTCCGTGAATGTTAATCACGTTCACGTACGTTCATGTGTTGTCAGCTGAACCTCAGAGCAGGGGACAGTTAGGAAACAGGTTTGAGTTTTAAGGAAGCTGGACAAGTCCCCCAACCAGTGGGAGGCAGAGGGAGTGTGTGTTTGAGGCAGGTCAGTATGACCCAATAACCACACCTCCAGGTACCCCGAGGATAGCACTGTTTCCACAAACCATTGACTGCCTCACCCCTTCTCTCTCCCCTGCAGGTTGCAAAAGTGTCCAGTATGATCTGGTCTTCCTGCTGGACACCTCCTCCAGCGTGGGCAAGGAGGACTTTGAGAAGGTCCAGCAGTGGGTGGCCAACCTGGTGGACACCTTTGAGGTGGGCCCCGACCACACCCGTGTGGGGGTCGTGCACTACAGCGACCAGCCCACCACGGCCTTTGAGCTGGGCCGCTTTGACTCGAGGGAGGAGGTCAAGGTGGCCGCGGGGACTCTGACCTACCACGGCGGCCACACCAACACAGGCGACGCACTGCGCTATGTCACTCGCCACAGCTTCTCCCGGCAGGCTGGTGGCCGCCCGGGGGACCGCGCCTACAAGCAGGTGGCCATCCTCCTGACCGACGGCCGCAGCCAGGACCTGGTGCTGGAGGCGGCAGCCGCTGCCCACCGGGCCGGCATCCGCGTCTTCGCAGTGGGCGTCGGGGAGGCGCTGAGGGAGGAGCTGGAGGAGGTTGCCTCGGAGCCCAAGTCCGCCCACGTCTTCCATGTGTCTGACTTCAGCGCCATCGACAAGATCCGGGGCAAGCTGAGGCGCCGGCTGTGTGAGAGTGAGTGTGCACGGCTGCCCTGGGGCACCCAGGGGCGCGGGCGGCGGGGAAGGGCCCAGTCAGAGGAGACCCCAGCTACGTGACTGGGGACGTGGCAGTGGTGACCTGAGGCCTCCTTTCCCGGGTTCAGACATGTGCCTGTCACCAGGGCTGTGTCCTTGGCTCCCAGGGCCAGAAAGGAAACCACGGAGGGCTGGGTTCTGAGCCCCCGTGCCCTGCGGAGGTGTGTGGGGACTGCTTACACATCTCCGATGGCACCTTCGTTTCTGCGGTGGGACATCCGTGGCCCTGGGGGCTGGTGTGGTCCCAGCAGGTGCTCACAGGGCCGCACTCAGGCATCTGCACAGCTGTGAAGGGTAGGGTCCTTTTCCTGGTGATGAGAGGTCTCGTAACAACGTGGACACAGACAGGCTTAGGGACTGGACCTGAGCCTCCGAGCCAGCCATTTTGAGATGGTCGGGGTGCTGCTCACCCAGAGGCAACCCCAGGCCTCCAAGCTGTTTGTCTGGAGTTGCCGTGGCCAGCATGGGTGAGGGAAGAGGGGTTGAAGGGCAGGCGGAGAGCGTGTCGCCCCTGGGGCTCTGACCCTGCCTGGGGTTTTCTGTGGCCAGCCCCTCCCTGGACGGGATGGGTGAAGTGAGTTCCTCTTGGGCCAACCCGTATCTCCAGCTTCTGTCTCTGCTTCATTGAGGTGACGTTTCTACCTGGGTGGCGACCAGACCAGTGCTGGGCAGCTGCCCTTCCTGTGTCAGCCGGTGGGGCTGGGAGCAGGACCTCAGACTCCTTGACCTGACTTCCGAGTTGCTCAGGTGGGGGCAGCCTGGAGGGTCCCCACCCAGCCGGGGCAGGGTGCCCCTCATCCCAGGGACAGGCCTGTTGCAATCATCGAGGACACAGCTGAACTGCGTTTGTGCCCCTTGTCCCTGTGCTGGCTCACTTCATCTGCACTTCCTTAGTCACAGGCAGTGATCAGGATCTGCTTTTTGTGTGGCCTCATGCTGCTGTCTGAGCCTGTAGAGAGAGACGGGACACAGTCCCTATTCTCAGGGTTTCCATGGTCTAGATAACAAAAAACAAAACAACAACAACAACAACAAAAATGGTACTGCAGGGCTACTGAACTAGGTGTCACAGAGCCTCTTGGGCTGAGTCCTGCTGGGGTTGTGATGGAAGGTGACGGAATGAGGGAGGGCTCCCTGGAGGAGGTGGAGCTCAGATGGTGCGGGACAAGCCTGGGCTGCAGGGTGAGGTGGGGATGTGGGATGAAGGGACGCAGACACGGTCATGACCCATAATGGGCCTGTGTGGCTGGTATAGGACAGTGGGGGTGTGTGGCTTTGTCTGGCTGCCAGGGTCTGGGTAACGGGGCGTGTCCATCGTGTGCTAAGGAGAGGCTGTGGAGGGTTTTGTGCAGCGCGGGCCCGTGGTCAGACCCTTGTGGAGACACCAGGAAGGAGGGGTGACTCTGCCAGCTGCTGAGGAGGTGGCATGTTGGTGAGGGAATCGGTCTCAGAGGGCCAAGTGCAGGGCCTGTCCTGTGGGATGCAGGCATTGGCCGTGGCCTTTCTGGAAGTGACTGCATTTGACCTTCATTACAGGTCATATGATAAACATGGTTTTTTTTGCTACAGAGAAGAGCGTTGAGGATGCTGAGATCCTGGGAGGCCTGCCGGGCCCTCAGCTGCAGGCCAGAGGGGTGATGGGGCCAAGGTGGGAGAGAGGAGCAGGGGGAGACCCTGGGCAGGGCCAGGGCTAGTGACTGGCGTAGGTGCATACTGACCAGAAATCTGGGCTGGTCCCAGCCGGACACAGGGTCACAGGCGCAGCCGGGGGTCAAAAATCCAACGTGGTAGTTTAAGGTCCATGTACCCTGACCTGTCACCCCAGGTCGCTGGATGCCGGGCCCTGGGAAGCAAGGCCATTTATAGACCCTGCCCAGGGGCATTTTGCCATCTTGCCAGCCTTGGCTCAGACTGGTTCTAGATCTTGGCAGGGCTGAATCTAGATCTCTGTGCCTGATAAGGGAAGTCCCTGGGACGTGCTGCTCAGGGGTTGGCGACAGCACCCAGGCCCTCAGCCTCCGCACGCTGGCTCCGCCGCACTGCGCCCCAGACCGACCTTGGTTCTGAGTCAGGATGGTGCTTTCGGGCACGGGCAGCAGAAAGGCCCGCACTCACCGACCCGAAGAGCAGAGCAGATTGACCGCGTGCGCAATGCAGAGACCAGAGGTCAGGCAGCCCCAGGCAGTGAGACGGGCTCGTCCCATCCTCCCTACTTCCAGATTCTTCTTTCTGAGTGAAGTCTGTTCATGGTGATGGTGAATCAGGGTCTCAGCAGCAAATAGTTTTCACTGAAGGGAGGTTGGTGAAGATTCTGTTTCCAGAAGATTGCGGTCAAGGAGAGATACTGAGGCCCTGGTAGCTAGCAGCCCGGGTGCACCTCAACTATGGCCTAGAGGAGCAGGGAAGACACCCCTGCTTTCTCTCCCCTCCTGCTTGCCTGGTGCCTCCTATTGGCCTGAACCCATCAGATGCCAGCCAGCTGAGGACAGGGCAGAGAAGGAAAGAAGGGATGTGGGAGGGCAAACTGGGACTGCCAACACGGGCAGCTCGCAGTGAATCTCAGACCCAGGAGAGGAGACGGGCCCAGCAGCCTGGGTTCCGTGAGGGGACGGGGACGGGTTCCGTGAGGGGACAGGGGCGGGCCCCGTGACTCGTCCCAGACCCGTCCCTGCAGCCTGGGAGGAGAGACGGGCTGCCTGTCTGGGGAGTGAAGTTCATAACCACCCCCAGTGCCCCAAGGAGAGGGGTGTGATCCATGCAGGAAAATTAGGGGGCTGTAACCAACAGAAGGAGAAGCAGATGCAGGCCAGCCCAGTCCCGCTCCTGCCCCCCAGGATGTCATTAGAAAAAAATCATGATTTGTTCTAGCCAGGCTTCTCCCGCTGTCTTAATAGATGTGAGATTTAAGTGGTGCTCCGTCGTCTAAAGGGAATCCGTTTGGGTAAATACAGCTGTAAGCTGACAGGAGCCCGCTCTGGGCTGGTGACAGATGATGCAAATCCTCTCACAACCGCTTCAACTAGAAACAAAGCAAAACAGAATAGAATAGCTAACAGTAACATTTGGCAACTGGTGTAGTAAGACTGAGTCAAGGAGTGTCACAACTGGAAATCCTGTGGCACCGTGGGGACACCTGTGGGTAACTTCCCGGCCCGGATGGGAGCACGGGAGCTGTTCTGAACAGGGGCCCCATGTGGATGACGTGGGGTCGTAGACTGCGTTTTGGCGTGGTGCTCATCCAGTTCCTCCAGCCGTCTCGTTCATCATTTGCCAGCCACACGCTGTGGCAGTCGCTGGATTCCGTCCGAACCCTTCATTCAGTCGTGAGCAACCCAGCCATGCGTGCATTCGTGCATTCGTGCATTCCTGCACACTGAGTGAGTTCTCTGCTGCGGCCGTGCCAGGTGCCCAGGGGGCGGTGATGGACCTGACATTTCTTTTGTCCCTCAGAGGCTTCTAGAAGCCTACGTGGGGAGCAGGGCAGTGGCAGATAATTACGCTGTTGAGTGTGTGCACTGGGGTTTATCTGCCCAGGGCCTGTCTTCCACTCAAGAAGGTGAGCTTCAGGAGGACAAAGCCTGTTCCCCGTGGTGCCCAGTGCCTAGAACGGAGCTTGCTGTGTTGGAGGAGCTGCTTAAATATGACTGAAAGGAGATCAAGGGCAGTGACCTGGCAAGTGAGTCTGTGCTTGCTGTTGGCCTGGGCTTGCAGATGTACTAGGGCAGCATCTCCCTCCTCCCCAATGCAAAGAGCAGGCACATTCAGCACGTCTGAAATTGTAGCCAATAATCACTGAAGTGTTTTGGGGAGCAGAGGTCAAGGAGGGGCACTGACGAATAACAGCAGAGGAATAACAGCAATAACTCTCACATGTTTTGGTGAGCAGAGACAAACGGGTAGATTTGGAAGGTTGGTGACGGTCTGGAGAAGGCAGGGAATCATTACCCTGTGTTATAAATGAAAACATCTGCAGATTAAGAGTGGGATAACATCAGCAGGAACGGCCGGTGTTCCTAGAGATGGATCTCTGGCATCACCCCCTCTGGGGCCTCTCTTGGGGCCTGCTCCGTGGTCCGCCCCAGTGCATGGCTCATTGTCCCCCTGGCCTGGGCCGTGTCCGGGGAAGCATCTCCGTGTCATGGCATCCCCTCCTGCCTCTCTGTGGCCTGACAAGTTCCCAGGGGCCTTGGTCTCAGCCTGGCTGCCCGCAGTGTGTGGGGCGGAGGCTGCGGATGGGCCAGCCCCAGAGCATCGGCTATAATTAAGAGCTTCTCCACCCCGGGCTCTGTCGTGGCCACAGAACAACCTTTATATAGCTGATCGGGTTGCCGTAAGTGAGCCTGTGGGATGCCAGCTGCCGCCACCCGGAGAGCCTCCGCCTACTTCTATTTTGGGGATGCTATGGTGGTCCTCTCGCCCCTCTCCCATGGGCAGGGCACACTTGCCTGGATTCTGTGCTTCGGCTCTGGGACACTGGGGCTGAGATGTTAGAGTGGATTTTAGCCCGTGCTTCCATGGTGCTTTGTCACGTGACACATGGTCACCTCCTGTGTCTCTGTCTCTTGTTGATCTGGTCATGACTAGCTACATTACTGTTCCAGTAAGAGCTTTGGCTACTGGGTATTGTATTTACCACCATGACAGGGAGAGAGAGAGGGAGGGATGGAGGGAGGGAATGAAGGAGAATGAGTGTGCCTTCTTTTCGGTGGGGGGGGGGGGTTATTGTTCTCCTCTGCTCTACACTCCCTCTGTGCTTGGGTCAGGGTATGACTGCCTGTGCTCAGGGGGAGCCCCAGCTCCCTACAGGTGGCCAGCTACCCCCACAGACTCAGTTGTAAAGACTGGTGAGATCAGCCTGGGGGCTGGGCAGCATAGGCAGACCACTGTACCTTCCAAATGGGGGTTTCTAGGTTCATTTGAGAATTTGTTTTCTACTGTTTCCCTTTTGTAGTGCTAACCATTCAGTAAATAACAGAACTTGTTTACGTTATTGGGAACAGACTAGATAGGCCTTACAGATACCACCTCACGACAGTGGATGTTTTAAGGACTCTTTTCATGTACTGTTGGGTTATTTTTTACAACATGAATTTATCGAACCGCTATTGTCTCCTTGACATTGTAGTGAGGCACAGGGATCGCACTGGGGAATGAGACATCTGCGAGCCTACTTTAAGTGTGCTATTTCTCAGAAAGGAAAGAAGGCAGATAATAAAAAATCAGTGGGTAAGGTAATTTCACATAGTGATGAGTGCCTAGAAGACAAGAAAGCATGACCACGTGACAGTGTCTCAGGAGGGGACATTACAGGAAGGCCTCTTTGAGAAGAGAAAAGTGAGTTGAGCTTAGGAGGACATGACACAGCCGTCCATGCCAAGTGTTACGGGTAGTAGACCTGGAGCTCCGGGCAGAGGCGTCAGTGAGAGCCAAGGGCCTGGGGCAGGTGTGGCCTCAGCTTGCTGGAGGGGCATGGAGGCCCGTGTGCTCAGGAGAAGGCGTTACCCCCCATTTCAGGAAGTGGCTTCACTTTCCCAAGTTCACACAGCTAGCAGGAGGCTGGTCCAGGGGTTGGCCACGTGTCTTCCTTAGCTAGAAGCAGAGTCCATTCAAACCCCATGTGGTAATCTGTCCCCTTGAAGACCCAGTGATTATACCTAGGGGAGGGGATTGGGGCTGGCTGGTGGCGGGTCTGGGTGCCATGTCCGGCCTGGGAATTTCTTTGGCCTAGAGTCACTTTGAACCTGACTCTTGTGGTCATCAGAGAGGGCACAGCCCTGCTGGTGGCATTGTCCCCAGTGACCACACTGTGTGCTTCCTGCCTCTATCTCAGCCCCTCTCTGCCTGGCCCCCGGAAACTCAGTGGTAAACTCAGGACACACACACACACACACACACACACACACACACACACTAACATGCCACTATATACACACACATCATACCCACACACACACCACTGCATGCACATGTATACAGCATACACACCACAAACCCCCCACAACACACACATGCCCCTGAACAGACATACCACACACTCATAATATCTGGGAATATGTGTGGCCACTGGGTGACCCACCCTGCTTGTCCTCTGGGGATTCCAAAGCCCTGGGAGCAGTCGTGCAGCATCGGCTGTGGGTTTGGAGCCGCCACGTTCATGTCTGTGGCTTGGCCCTTGGGGCTGCGTCAACCTTGAGAAGCAGTTTGTGCTTCGGCCTCACCCGATGTCTAAAGGTCACTGGGAGTTCCTTCTGGAAAAACTTGTTATGATGGAATCACCCTATAAATGGTAATTGGGTTACTTAATTCTGATTATGTGTTGAGAAATTTTATTAGAAAATGACTGAAAGTGATGAAAAACTAAAACCACCCATCATTTCTTTTTAATTTGTGCACATCATGGAAGGCTCTGGCCAGCTGGCCCACGCCTGGAGATGACCCCTGGGAGCCCTTTGGTGCTGTCCCTGCCTGACTCCTGTGTCTGTCTCCCACTACATGACCTGTGCAGCCAAACCAAACAGTTCTGCCTTTAGCCTCTGTTGGACCAGGGACTCTTCATAGCGACCACTTGACTGTGTGGAGGCACGCAGCTCTCCCAAACTGCCCATCATTCACTTGGCTGCTGGGATCGTACCACGCCAAGCGTCCAGCTCACGCTGGGGTGTGTGTTTCACATGGTGGCTTTAGTTTTGAGTTGATAAAGGGATAAAATGCAGTGGTCACAACTCAATTGGTACTTGCAGAAAGTATGAATGCATATACACAGACTATCTCTATATAAACATGTCTGTATTTAAATGTGCATCCATGTAATTAAATACATAGAGAACCTCTGGGTGTCTCACATCATGCTACTGTCCTTGTCCTAGCTGAGCTCGTTTCTTCCTTGTCAAAAGGACGAGTGGGGACGAGGGCTGCACAGTGTTTAGGGGCTTTCCGAGACGTAGCTGATGAATTGTACTGCTTCTGGTGCAGCTCACACTTACTGGAAGGCTGGGGGAAGGCAGTCACAGCAGTGTGTGCTAGGTGCCCTGCTTTACTGGAAAACGTGTCTGTCTGTGTTCTTTTAAATTACAGACTCTGGTTTCTTGGAGTTTACCCACACACGAACACATGCACACATACACAGACACATATATAGACCCAGACACACAGGGAGGGACACAAACACACTTACACATGCCCACTCATACATTCAGATGCATGTGCACACACGTACACACACGTGCACACACTAATGAACCTTGACAAGGGTGCTTAGCCCCTCTACTCTGGACTAGGCTACGTGCAGGTGCTTAAAAAAATACAGCTTATAAAAATCAGTGCTTCCAGAGTGTGTGTCCGCCCTTGTGAAGTACCTGCTCCCATTTTCTGGACATCGAACCAGCCAGCTTTGGTTGATAGAGACACTTAGTGTGTTTTCTTGGTTTTGTTTGTTTCCACCTGGGAGCCAGTGCAGGGGTCATGGGCCTTGCTGTCTGCTCCCACAGGCATTTGGGGTAGAGAGCTAAGCCCGGCCCCTGTTCTCTTCTGGGGGCTCTGGCCTTCCCGTCCCAGTGGCCTGCCCTTTTCCCAGTGGCCTGATTCTAGGGACATGACCCTGAGTTTGGGTACAGATATGTTTGATCCCACATCCTAATGGAGAGAATGTGGCCACAATAGAAAAAAATAAATAGCACCTTATCTTGTTTGCCCATCTCCCCTGAGAACCGCAGACCACCGGGGGAGGCAAGAATGTCCCTTTAGGGAGGCATTTTGGGCTCGTTCAGCCAGTCCCATGGTTTGTCCTGAAGGCCGCAGAGTAACTTCGGGTCAGTGCTGCCACCAGAACCTGGCCTCCTTCATCCCCTGGCTTTCACTCTCTTCCCTCCCTGGGCCAGAGTGAGCTGTCTTGTCAGCCCTCTCCAGATTCCTGTCATCCCTTTGCATTGTGCCACTCCTTGGTGTTTATATTTCTCCGTCTACCCGGAATCCATGTAGGGAGAAGGGAAGTCTTTCCTCCTTGCCTGTAGATCTGCTCAGTGACCCTCTCACCTAGCACCCTGCCCCATACAGTAAAGTGGTTAGGGGTGACCCCTCCTCTCTGAGCCTGTGGAAGCTCAGGGTTTGTGGGTGACAGATGGCAGTCTGGGTTCAGGTGATGTTTCGCTTGGCACCCTAGGTCCCATGGTGAGGATGGACAGGGGAGAGAGGAATACCGTTGTGAAGGTCTTGGTGGCCTCAGACCTGAGTTTGGCACTTAACGCGCATTTTCCTGGCTGACCCCTGGTAGGACCTGATGGGTGGATAGTGCAGTGGGTTCTGTCTTGGATTTGAGCCGACTGCCCTCAGAGGGCTTGGGAAGATGGGGTGCCGTGCAGAAAGTACAAGTTCACTGCCTGGGAAGCAGCAACAGACGGTGGGGAAGGAGCTTAGAGAGGTGTCTGTGCCCCCTGAACTGATGAAATGACCACCCAAGGCAGTGAACTTGGACCAGAGGGTTTGCATCAAAGGAAGAAGGCAAAGCGCTCGGAACATAGTTTGGCGTGGGAGGCCATGCCGTCTTCCCAGGACCAGGGTTCCTGTAGGGCACGCTGGAGGAGGAGCTTGAAATTAGCTCCTCGGCACATGGTGCTTCTGGTCTGGCTTTAAGGGGCCTCAGAGGAGTGGGACAGGCTGGAGGCCCTGGGTCTGCCGGGGTTGTACCAGGTGGCATTTCCACTTCGTTGGTGTCAGATACCCTGTCGGTAAAATGAGAGGGCTGGGTTACAGGGTCCTTCTGGCTTTTTCCTGATCCTAAAGTCTGATTTTACATTGTCAGAATAGTAATTCCAAAGAGCAGTGCCTTTCTCCTTTGTCCCCTCACAGCCTCAGCCACTGCCCTTTCCCACAGTGTTCATCCGCCACGTGCCAGATGTCAGGGTGTGCGGGGCAGGTGGCGGGGGCTGTGCGTGTCAGCCCGACCCGGGTTTGAATCCTACCACTGTCACTCCCTGCAGGAGTGATCATGGCTGGCCCATCCAGCCAGATTGAGCCTCTGTTTGTCTGCCTGCAGACTGGGAATGATAAGCTCCCAGGGAGGTCATCGAGAGCAGGAAGTGAAATCCACTGGAATGTCAGCTTCAGGAAGGCAGGGACTTCACTCATGCTATTCCCTGTGGCCTTTTCAGTGTCCAATCAATGGTCATGTCCCAGCAGTGGGTGGACACTTGGGACACGGTAGTTCGTGTCCCGCTCCTCTACTTCTTAGTGAGGCCAGTGGCCTGGTGATGGTGACTTCTCAGCAGAACACAGTGTCCTGCAGCCCTGAGGTGCATCACCCCCATTCCTGCCCATGACTGGCCTGTGCTGCTGCACCGCTGACCCCCACCCGTCGTCTGTCATGATGCTGCCTCACGAATTCTGCTTATTGAAGGGAGTGTGAGGGTTCTCGGAACCCTTGGTCTCCAGATGGGCTGTTGAACCCCACACTGGTCTTGCGGCATGCCTTGCCCCCTTGACCATCCACACAGCAGTCTGCTGTAATGCATGCATGGAAGGTGCTGGAATCAGGCAAATCTGGGCTTGGATTCTGGACCCACTTACACTTGCGAGACTCTTCTGAAATGTACACTTAGCTGGCAGAGCTCCTGGGGGTGACGCGAACGTGCCCTCTGTGAGGCACCCCCTCACTGGTCTTGCCTGTCCCTTTCCGTCCTCGAACCGCCTCCCCCTTGAATGACGTCTCTGAGGCGTTTCCAGCACTGCCGAGTTCCTTGCAACAATGAGCTTGTTTTCAGGGGGAACCAGGTGACGATCAGGCCACGGACCCACTTGCAGAACTCCAACTTCGAAATGGAGTAATTAACATCTCTAAGTTCCTTGGTGAAAATGATTAAAAATCACTACAGACCCTTGTAAAGGGAAGAGACATGCTGTGGAAGCAGGCGTGTTTTCCTGCACTGTCCTCGAAGAGCTCCCTCGGTGACCACAGTTAGGGGTAATATGCGGATGGGCAATTGGAAGCACCCCTAAAACGGGAGGTCAGGGAAAGAGGCACTGGTTCTGACATAGCCGCTGGCCCTGCTCTCTCCATTTGTTGCTCTGCCACTGTCCCTTGAACCCCCCTGCCTGGGCACCCCGACCTGGGCACCAGTGTCTAACCCCATGGTATATGCTATGCTGCCCTGTTCTTCATGCTGTATGTACTGGACTTGACTCAGACGGCCCCCTGCCGTGGGAAGCTCTCCCTCCGCAGAACCTCCAGACCTCTCTCCCTGGTTGTTCTGCCTCACCAGACTCCCCTCCTTTGCCATTTCCTCTTCATCTCCCCAGTAATTTCATGCCAGAGTCCGGGGACCTAGCTTGGGGACTCCTCTCTGTCTTGGAACCATCTCAGCCACTTCCAATGCTTGAAACACTGTCTGTGCACTGGAAACTTTCAAATCAAGAGCCGGAACCCCTCTGAGAGGAGGTCCTTGCAGTCTCTGGTGACACCTGCTGGTGCTCAGCCCGTGGGACAGTCCCTGGAAGGGAAAGCAGGTCCAAGGAACCCTGGGACCTTTAAAATCACACCCTCCTTGGACAGGTCACATGCAAACAGTCACCACTGCTCCCTTCTGCCTGGCTCCTGTGGGACACCCTTGTGCTCCAGTGTCCAGAATTCTAGACCCAGCCTGGGTCATGATGAGGCTCCCCCTGCCCGGCACCTTCCCACCATCCGTCTCCCTCTCCCCATTGGGGCTGCAAGGCAGCTTCCCTCCCCGCCCCCAGGCAAGTTAGCCCCTGCCTCTCAGGGCCCTGTACTTGCTGGAACCTTCTGCCCATTTGTTCTTCCCCTGGCTGGTTCACACCCTTCTTAGCTTTCAGCTCCAGTGTCCCTCAGCCAAGAGGTTTTCCTGGACCAGCGTGTCCAGTGTGTGTCCTCCTGACCTCCACGTAGCACCCTATCACACCTCCAGCATCTTGTGTGCACAGCACTGTCCCCACGTGAGGACCAGCTCGCTTCTGTGCCCCGGTCTCTGCGTTGGTGCCCCTCCTCCTCCGGCACACACACACACACACCACGAGGACAGGGCCACCCCGCCTGCGTGTTTGCCTGTTTGTCCCATGCCAGGACTTGTGCGTCGGCTGAATGAATGAATGAATGAGCACGTATTAGATGCCAGGTGCGCCAACAACTTCCCATGCACTGTCCCATTTAACCTTCAGGATGACCTTGTATGGGAATGCAAAAAAGCACCCCACAGACTTACAGGTATTTCTGGGTCTGGAAACAGACACAGAAGGAGGAACTGATGTGAAAGAGGTGAGGTCTGTAGACTGCAGACCTCTTCCCATCCCCCAGTGGGCGCGTTCTGCCACTGGCCCTGCTGCACAGGGAGCAGGCACGCGCTCAGGCTGGGAGAGGAGGGATGGCCTGGCGGGGCCTCTCGTCTCTCTCTTTCCTTTGACTCTCTAGGCTCCAAACGGAAGGCACACCCCAACTCAGCATCGGGAGGGACCAGCTGTGTCTGAGCCCAGCCCACACCTCATGCCAACGCAGTGCCTCCTGAGACACGGGAAATGTGGCCCACATCGCGTCAGCAGGCCCGGGGTAGTTTCCTTCTCAGCAGTGTTTTGCCACTTTCCACCAGGCTGTCTCTAAAACCCTTACACAAACGTTCCCCCAACACTGGGCACCCCGACTGCATCCTCCCTCCAGCCTAAGGAGCCTGGGAGATGGCAGTTGACCAGCCAGAGGCTCTGGGACCTCTGGGGAGGCAGCCGGTGCCAATACATTGTGACCTAGAAGGGACACGCAGGCCAGGAAACTCCAGAAAGCTCTAAGACAGGGTGAAGGTAGAGCCTGGCCCTTAGTATGCTTTTCATCCTCTCACGTGGTCCACGCCGTGACCCTGGGACAGTTACCAACAACCTCTGTTTTTTCTCCAACTGGGAAAGCTCTGCATTCACCTATAAAGCTCAGGTGCTCATACCCACCCAGCAGGGCTGGGAGGGGACTGAACTTGGGTGTGACCGGGAGACAGTGTAGCTTGCCAGCAATTGACTGGTGGTGGTTCTGTTTGCACGCAGCGTTCTTTCCAGTGTTGAGATGTGTAGATAGAACAGTGGTCCAACACTCACTGCCTGGGCTCAGTTCCTGCCTCTCCCATTTGCTAGCTGTGTGATGTTGGGTAAGTTACTTGACTTCTCTGAGTAGAAGCTGCCCCATGTGAAACCTTTGAAATCGGAGCTGTCTAAGGCTACTTCGCCTGGTAGCTTGTGAACAGAGAGAGAGAGAGAGACCTGTTTAGCGTTTGGTGCTAGCAGAGGGCAGGGTCTTGCCGTCTGCCCACCTGGGGTCCCAGTCCCCACGGTGCATAAGTGGCACAGGCTTGCCTCGGAGCATGAATCCTATTGGCACAGAGTGAGGAAGGCCTTCTACAGGTCAGGGCTGCTTAGAGGCAGAGGCCCCTCAGGAGGCAGGCTGGCTCACTGTCCATGAAGGTTTTGGAGCCAAACAGACTTGGGCTCTATGGGCTGGGTGACCTTGGGCAGGTGACCTTGCATAGACTGAGGTAGTGGTTGAGAGCCTGTGCTGGAGCCAGCATGCTGACCGTACCATTTACTAGTGTGTGGCCTCGGGCAATCAATTCCTAACTTCTCTGTGTCTTTTTTTCCACACCTGTGAGCAATAGCACCTGTCCTGTAAGGCTGCAGTGAGAATTCGGTTAAGTGTGTGAATGTACTCAAGGTGCTTGGAGCAGGGTCTGGTGCAGAGCCAACTGTCATGCAGGTAATGCCGTCCCCCAGTAGAGCAGGCCCAGGCCAGCATAGCACCTGGATGTGAGGGCACTCAGCTCCTGGGAGCCATTAGGATGTAATCATTATTCCTGTCACCCTGGGGGCCCTCGGGCCTGGCTCGGTGGGTTGTGTCGACTATTTCCTGGCTGGCCTTGGAGGAGCTGTGCCCACGTCTGCCGGGTGTCTGATTCATCATGTCCCTCCTCCGCCTCTTCCCTGCCCACTCAGCTGGCATCACTCCCTGTGGTGAGCTGCCCTCTGCAGCAGCTGCCCGAGGTGATGGATGGGCAGTGATTGCTTCCTGTCCCTGCTCACCGGTCCCTTGGACTCTGCTGATTTCCACGAGGGCCACCATGTCTATCCCTAGGTTCTAGATGCAGGTGGACCTTCATTCAAATCTAACTAGTCCTCCTAGTTCATGAGTTTCTTACTCTTTCTCACCCTCAGCTTTCCCAGCTGTGTAATGGGAACAGAATGTGCCTCCTGGAATGGTGGCTATGGATAACATCCCCAGCAGGGTGATGGGCACACACACAGAAGGGACTCAGTAATCGCCGGCAGCCTCTTCCCAGCTGGGACACTCATGGCTAGGAGCCAGGGGATGGCAGGGCTGCGTGTTCTCCATGCAGACCTGTGGAGTGTCCCCGCCAAGCAGGACGTCATCCTCCCCTCCCCTAAAAGGCAAACACACTCTCCTCTTTAGTCATGTGGTAAACTGAGGACGAGTCAGGTGTGTTTTCCGGAGAAACAGCAGTGCATTCCTGGTGGTCCCCCTTGGGGTGGAAGCTCTAGTCAGCCAGTCTCCGGCTTCTGCTGAAGGTTTCTGGTTCACTGTGAGAAGGGAGATCTGTTTTCTCTCCCAGAGTCTGAAGGCAGGGACTGTGACTTATCTGTCACCCTTTTTGTTTGTTCCTAGAACTCGCTCAGTGCCTGGAACATATCTGTGTCTCTACAAATACTTCAGTTTGAATGAATGAGTTAATGCAGAAATAAATAGATCATTATCTAAGATGTGGGAATATCTTGGCCAAAGGGGCTATAGTTATGGACTGAGAGGGACTTTGGATGCTAACCCTACCTCCCTGCCTAACAGGTGAACCCCAGGCGCCCCCACAGCCCTGGGGAGCCTGGCTGGAGGGGGTATTTTGAGAGCCATTTGCCCTGACTTAACTAAATCATCTATAATTACTCCCTTGGGCCTGTTGAATGCTTGAGGCTTATGGATGGCCCCAAAGGGGACTGGCAGCTGGTTTGGGGCCTGATTTCCTAAAGCAGTTTGGGCAAGTCCTAGCATCTTTGAAAAGAATCTCCATCTTTTCTGTGTTCGTGGTCTCTGCCTGTCCTTGCCAGGGAGCAGGAATCAGATTGTCCCCTGGGGCTATTTGCAGAGACGAGTGGCTCTGAGTGTGAGCTCCAGCCGGCAGCCTCCAGGGGTTTGCTCATAATCAAGGATAGAACCTTCTGAGTCAACTCATTTTAAATGACGCAGGATCCTCAGCCAGTCTCCCTGGCAGGCTGCCAGAATGAAAGCCAGCGCTCGTCACCCCGCAGCTGCCGCTGTCCTGGGTGGAGCTGTCTAAATACTGCGCAGTGCCTGCATCCTCTCGCAGTTTTGGTCCTGGACAGACAGCTCGGTGCTGTTTCCAAAATAACATCTTCTGTGGGGCTTGTCAGACCTCCTGGTGCCTTTTAGGGTGAATATTAAAAATAGCTCCTCCCAAATCAGGAAATAATCTCATTCATTCCCCTCACTGCTGATTGGCAAAGGGAACCAACCTTTCCTGCCCTTGAACATTTATGCCCCCAGATATGAAAAGAGTCATTGCATGTGGGGGCGCCCCATAATGTGTGGTGGTGATAATGTGTGCAGTGACCACATTCTTACAGGTGGGGCAGGGTCTGCTCTAAGTTGCCTCAGGTGATAAATTTAATTAAGAGAGGGCCTCCTCTAGTCCTGGTCCCATTGCGGGCTTGGTCTTGCTCAGTCCCCAAAGCAGCCCTGTGACAGGCGTGTGCTTTGCAAGGCCTCCCATGTCACAGACGCCCACACCCAGACAGAGAGATTAGGAGGCTTGTGGTGGAGACAGCACTTGGACCCAGGAATTTAAAACTCAAAGTTGCTGCTTTCTGGGATGTTTAGAGCAACTAAACGAGTCCCTTTTCCTTGCAGCTGTTTAAAGTGAGGAGTCATGAAGACGTTCAGACAGACATTTATGCATTGTCCTTTAAGGAAGTACTTTTATTATGACTTACTCCATTGCCTTTGTGTAACTGAGCAGTTTGGCTTCTTCTGGAATTTGCATTCTTCTGGAAGTATACCTGAAAAGCTCCTTAAGGTGACATCATTGACACCTTTGACACCTTTGTGATGGGTCCCCAGCATGCATTTCTTATTTCATTGACATCCTGCTGGCTTGGAATTTTTACATACAAGTTTGTGCCTTTCTACGTGAGGTCCCCCTGCCTGTATCACCTCTCATTCTTTGGCTAAGTCTTACTGTTCCTTTAAGAGGCATCTCCTTTCCAGGAAAGCTCCCCTGACCTCCGAGGTGGGCTAGGGGTTGCTGTTTCTGTCACTACCACACGGTTGATCACATGGATTTTGGTGTCTGGCTCCCTCTCATGGAGGGGACTCTGGTCTCTCCCTGGATGGGGACAGTGCCTCGTTCACATTTGCGTCTGCTCCAGGCACTGGACGTCTCGCGTGTTGTGAGATGCTGGGGGGAGCCGTGTGAGGTCCGATTCCATGGAGTGACTGTGGTCACACTGGCTCATCCATCTCTCTGTTTCCTCTTGCTTTTCTCAGACGTCCTCTGCCCCAGCGTCCGTGTGGAAGGAGATCGCTTTCAGCACACCAATGGCGGGGCTAAGGAGATCACAGGTGAGAGAGAAACAGCCACTCCACACACTTGCTTTGCAAACATTGTTTGCTGGACCTGAGCATGACCCTCCTTGATTCAGGGGTGGCCTCGCTGGTCCTGTCCTCCCACCAAAGTCCTGATAGAATGGCTCAGGCCGCGCAGGCAGCTGCTCCCATTCACGAACCATCCAACCTTCGAGAAATGCACGTTTTCCATTTGTGAGTTGGCAGTGATCCTATGGGAGTCCCCTGAAGAATGTATTAGAGCGAGTGGGTTGGTGATGGAGTCAGTGAGTGATTGGCAGAGCAAGCAAAGGGGTAAATAAGAGTGTTGGGGAGCAAAGCAGAGAGCAAATCATTTACACATATCCACGTGGATAGGTAGGTGGGGGAGAACAGAGACCTGTGACCACAGACCCAGTAGCAGGACTTCTCAGAGGCCATCTCTGTCCACGGCAGGACACAGGGGACATGGGGGAATGGCTGAGGTGGCTTCCCTATCATCCTGACGATGCTGAGCATCAGTTTACTGCTCCCTGTGGGCAGGCGTCCTGTGGAACAGTTGAAACGCTTCTGTCAGAGGGGCTTCCTTCTCCCCTCCACGGCACAGTCCCACCACATCTCGGGTCTGACGCTCACCCACGTGCCATGCTGAGGAGCCGGGCACCCATCCTGGGCTGTGAGCTCTGGGAGATGAGGACCGAGTGCTTTGCAAGCACTGCCAGTGACCCCCCGCCCCCTGACCCATCCCCGGGACCCTGCCATGTCAGGGCCGCTGAGGACGTGGAGATGTTACCGCCTGCATCTTGTGCCTGAGGATGTTTCTGGAATGGTAGCGGCTGTGCTGCCTCTGTGCACCGCAGGAAGAATGGGTGCGGCTGATCACACTCCTCAGAAGTGGCCCTCAGCCAGCGACTATGATGAGAAACACCCTGGCCCCATGCCCCTCGGCGGGGAGGGGGTCATTCGGGGTCCACTTTGGAGGTTGCCAGTTGTCTCCAGCTGCGGTCACAGCCAGGCCAGCAGGCGTGGTGCCACACTGTTCATCAGCTGCTCTCCTTCCCTGCCTCCTGTCCCCACCCCGTCACTCACCTCACAGACAAAGCACTAGCACGTCTCGGGGGGGGCCCAGGTGGAGATGCTGCTAGCCACCCTGTGTCTCCTGGGTAGGTGCTCAGCGAGGTGCTGTCATTATAGAGGTTTCTCTGTCCTATCAGAATAGCTCCCATGCGGGCTGTGAAGTTACACAGTGCCTGGGGTGTCATCCAGGCTCACGCCCTATCTGTCCAGCTCCGAGCGCCTCCTTGGTTATCACCAGCCCGTGACAAGGCTCCAGCCATGCTGTAGCTGCAGGCGGATTTATGGAGAGATGGAGCCTCGGACCTGCCAAGTTCAATGCCCTGAGTCATCAGAGAAGCGTCCATACTGTGCAAACTGTGGTTCCCCAGAGCCTCACCTCCAGGCTGTTCCTTAAGTGACTCGGGCTACTTCTAAGGCGTGCCTTTGGGCTGGCACAGTGAGGATGCTGGAACAGGCGAGGCCTTTGGGAGGCAGAGGGCTTAGACTGGGGCTCAGTTTCCCCACTTACGTGATAGTGGATCCAGCCTGGTGACTCTGAAGATCTCCTTGACTCTTATGACCAAAGGGTCTGCACGTGTGAGTGACTGCAGGCGTTCTACAGGTCTCCTGGGAAGTCGGCTGTTTAACACTTACAGAACCTGCGGGTCTGAAATTTGGCTACAGACATCCTGGATTTCTCTCTCCTCCCACCTAGGCTCCCCCAGTCCCAAGAAGTCCCCAGTCCAGTGGCTTCTTCCATCCCTCCTCCCTGGACATGTCTCACCAACTCTTGTTTCCTGGCAGCGGCTCCGCCCCCCAGCTGCCCAGACCACCTTTGAAAATGGAAACCAGGTTGTGTTTCCCCCTTGCTGGAAAGACCTTTGATGGCTCCCTGTTGCCTGTAGAAAGAAACACACAGTCTCCCACGCCACGGGCCGAGCCCCGGGTGACCTGCCCCTGCCTAGCTCCTTCCTGGCCGGTGTCCCCCTCACTGTGGCTCCTGACATCTGAAACAGCCAGGATTCCCAGGAGGAACCTGGCTGAGGTGGGCCCGTTGCGCACTGCACATCCAGCTGCCTTGCATAGCCTCCCCTGCTCCTCTGTCTGCCCAGGTGTCGTGTGTTCTTCAAATGCAGGCCCGGCCTTGCTGCCTCTGGAAGCCCTCCGATTGCCCCTCGGGTTAGCAGGGAAGCTATTTGCTGTGTCCCTGTACAAGTCCCACAGTCCCCTTCCTTGTCATGTGCTAACCCTGCTTGTTCCTCTGCCTCTTTCCCATGAGCCGTGAGACTCCGGAGGGCTGGGATTTTGTTCCGATCGTGGTTGGAATGTGAACAGCCAAGGGGCCATCATTACGCAGGGCCCCTTGCTGGCCCGGTGAATGCCCCCTCCTCTCCTCGCTCTCTGTCCACCCATGGTGTTGCCCACGAGAACGGTTGGCACGCTGCGGACGTTTAGGGACGGAGCCCTGAGCCACACAGGGTCCTGTCCCTCACACTGCTTGCCATTGGGTGCGGGAAGCAGCCCCGTGGACAGATCAGTGTGTGCAGCTCGGCCAGGCCCCAGCACGACCGTCGTGCCCGAGAGGCTGGCAGGGACACGCGGCAGGTGCAGCAGGGACTCTGGCCTGCTGCTTGTGAGCAGCCTCCCTGATGCCTGCTGTCCCACTGCCCCCATGACTTCAGGCCGCTGCACCTCGTGGTCTCTGCCTTCAGCAACTGCTGCTCCACCTCGGGGTGCCTTGCATCAGAGTCCATTCACCTCGGGGACATTTTTCATTTTCTCTCCGGGCCCTTATTTATTACAGGCAATTCACGTTTTCTCTGGGCGCCCTTTGCTGCCACCTAGTTAATTGCCCGTTCAAAGTTTTGTCATGTGTGAGTCTTTGTTTTTATTCATGGAAACCACTAAAAGTGGAATCAGAAAGTAGAGCACGTGTTGGCTTCTATAAAACTGTCATGTTTTAAGTTCTCCTCCATATAACTAACTGCTAGAGCGAAACCCAGTTTAACGTGGCAATTTCTGGCCATTCTAGTGACAGTGGACACAGCTGTGTTGTGGAGGAACAGGCCCTCTGCTGTTCTGGCCCCGACTTTGCACAGGTGGCACTGGGCATGTGTCCATCAGATTCCGAGTAAGAGCCACATGCAGTGGGCGACCCCCTGCCTGCCGGCCAGAGCTCCGTGCCAGGGCTGCCACTCCCGCTCTGCAGGCGAGAAGTGGGGTTTCGGGGCTGCGGGGTCTTGAGCAGGGACTGGCCCGCAGGCTTGTCCGAGTGAGGTGCTTTCTCCCGACCTTCGCCCACTCAGTGAAACAGACGGCGCCTCCAACTCATCACGTCCTGGCAGGAGCTGCTCCAGGCAGGCAGAGGTGGCAGGTACAGTCCTCGCGGTGACAGGGTGACAAGCCTGTGAGCTGTGCCTGTGTCCCTGCTCACGGGTGAGGAAGGCATAAGGATGCCAACCGTGCCTCTGGTCAGTGCTGACCAGCCTTCAGACCCAGGACAGCTGGGCTCCAAACCGCTTCTGCCTGCCCTGCCTGTCTTGAGAACAGAACCTGAGCCCTCACCAGCCTCTCTGCCCTTGACCACTTGGTATCCATTCCATGGAACCTTAGAACTGTGGGGTCCTTCAGGGCCTTCCCAACCAGTCACCCCACCCCCAGGCTTCCGCCCCTCTCACTGCCAGGAGCTTCCCAGCACCCTGGATGCTCCAAGGTACAGGGCCCCAGTGCACCGGGTGGCCCCTTTCATCTTCAGAAGGTCTTTCTTGCGGGGGACCCTGTTCCATTCCACCAGCTGCTCCTAGCTGGGGCCACTGGGCTCTGTAAGATGCTGAGCCCAGAGCTGCAGGGGCCACTTCTGCCTTCTGTCCCCAGGAGGTGCTTGAAGGGTTGTGTCCAGTCCTTGTTGAAAGCAGGCTGAGGCTGTGCCAGCAGAGGTACAGGGCACAGTGCAGGAAGGAGGGCTTCTCTCCTCCTCCCTCCTGTGGGCATTCCCCAACACCTGGTGCCCCTGACTTGCTCACAGCTGGAAGTTCCCCGGGGGCAGTGTCCTCAGGACAGTGCTCCGTGGCACCCCTGCTCTAGGAGGGAGCTGTTCATTGCCTGGTCCTCTAATCAGGACAACTGTGGTGGGTGGGGCTCTGAGGACAGGGGTCAAAACGTTCCCACTGTGGTCCCCAGCAAGAGCTCGCGATACTGACTGAACTAGGTTACCCTCTCTTCCCAGCAACTCACCTGAGCCCAAAAGTCATGCCTCGTCCATCACTTTACATTGTCAGTGCGCCTGGGGTCCTCTCTCAGCGTTAACACAAAAGAAGAAAAACGCCTTTCCGTTAATGCAATGTCATGAAGACAGTTTTCTTCTCTCTGATGTTTCTGCTGTTTAAAATCAGGAAATTTAAAAACTGCTATAATCTAAGTGAAATCCAAATGAATTGTAACGCTGCGGTTGCAGGAAGGAAAGCCCTGCGTGGCCTCTGCCTGCAGAGCAGCCTGTGTGAGTGAAGTGGTCCCCAGGCTCCTGCACACCCAGGTCCTGCATCCATGTCCTTCCTAGGACGCCATCCACGTGCCTTGTGCTGGGTTACCCTCGGGGCATTCCCGGTCCTCCCATTTCCTTGGACAGCCCAGTGTCTGCATTTCCCCTGCACCTTTTTCCTGGCTTTGGACACGGAAGCTGTCCCTCCCTTACCGTTGTTTGTGCTTGCTCCCAGAATACTCTGGTAGTTCCCTCTGCTTAAGCGCCCAGCCGCATGCCCCAGGGCAGGGTGGGCAGGCTGCCTTTGCAGGGAGCATTCTCCTCTCCCCACACTCACCCCAGCTCTTCTCTTGTGTACAGGTTTCGACCTGATGGATTTGTTCAGCGTGAAGGAGATCTTGGGGGAGCGAGAGAATGGGGTGCAGAGTTCCTACGTGCGGATGGGCTCCTTCCCTGTGGTGCAGAGGACAGAGTGAGTGGCTACTGGTCCTCCCAACCTGTGGGGCACCTGGGACAGTCAGTTACGGTGGCACGCTGAGCACCGAGCAGGCCCTTACCCTACGCAGTGCCTGGAAAGGCCGCCCAGGGATGAGGCAGCCGACCCACTGGCCTGGGAACCCCGCCTGTTTCCCAGCAGACCCGTTACCTCTGCCCGCATTGCTCCCTGGTCTCCCTGCTCTCACCTCTCTATGCACACTGGCACAAATCATTCACTCCTGCGTGCATTTTTCTGTCAGACCATCCAACAGTGAGCACTCACGGTTACAGGCACATGGCACCCACCGTGCACAAGCCTGCCCCCCCCCCCCCCCCGAGTCACATAGTCATTTTTGGCCAGTGGAGATGCGGTTTCAGTGTTTCCTGGGTGCCTGGCCATAAAGGTCATTAGGTGCCCCTGTGCCTCATGATGTCATGTTGTTCACCTGAGATATGAGGGCCCTGCCTTGCAACATTGTTGAGACGTTACGACGTCAAGACATGCCCAGGGTCCCTAGTCAAGGGCTGATGGTGATGCCAAAGTAAGTGAGTAAGTGTTGCATTCTGCTCATCTCAGGCAGACAGGGCTTTTGAAAACCAAAATGGTGTTTCGTCCTGACACTCCTCCTCCATCTTAAAGCCCTTTCCTGCTCCCAAGTGCATTGAAGCGAGAGGGCTCGGAAGGCCTGCGTGTGGCCTGGTCCCAGCGTATCTTGCCGGCCTCTAGCTTGTCCCCAGCCCTCCCTCACCTGGCTCCTCTCTCTCTCTCCTGGAGCCCTTCAGGGACCCTCTTCTCTCCACCTGGGACACCTGCTCACCCTTCAGAGGACAGTTTGACCATTGTGCTTTCCAAGATGCCTCCCAGAGGCCACTCCCCTGACTGTCTTCCCTCACCGCCTGTATTCCTGCGTGAGACTCCGCGGGGCTGGCCCTGACCTGACCAAGCAGCTGTGCAGTTTGTCGCTTACAGACCACCTCCCCTGCTCAGTGAGAAGCTGTGGGAGGGAACTGAGCCTGGTCTCTGGTGCGGCCCCGGCATCTGGCTGAGCTCTGCCCAGAGCAGGGGACTGACTGGTCAGTGCTTGCTGAATGGATGAGTGAGTGAATGGATTTGGTTAGATTCCAGCCCTGCAGAGGTGGGCTTGGACAGCAGGCCACAGAGCTCTGCGCTGTGCACGAATGCACGAATGCATTTTTCTAAATTCAGTGAGCATTCTGAGTGCTAGCCACACACCAGGTGTTTGCAGACTCTCATGTCTGTCACCCAGACCCATGGCACCTGCCTCCCGTGAGAGGGACGATGCTGAAGAGGGGATGGGACAGGCACTTCCTCTTTCGGAGTCTTCCTTTGTCACCTGCGCAGAAGAGACCTGATCCCTGTCAGCACGCTTAAGGGAGGCACGTCCTTCTGACCCTGTGCGTTGCTTTCTCTCTGCAGATGGTGACGTACAGGTGCTGGGTGGGACAGTTCTCGCTCACCTGGGCCCATGTGCATGAGGGTGACCAGCCTAGGCTCCATTTCCCGTTTCGTTCCCCTTTCACGTCTTTCCTAATTCCTCCAGTTCACCCCCTGCGCTGCTTAGGCACAGGTCATAGATGACTTTAAAGGAAACCAGCAACAGGGAAGGAGCAAGACAGAGCAAGAAAGAGCTCAGACCCAGCTTGGTAGGAAGTCCTCATGGAGGCCCCTCCCATTTGCTGATGACGTCATCTTTCCAATGAGACACTTGGAGCTGACATTTCAAAAAAGAATAGTATTCCTTTCATTTCTAATGCTCCAAAGTTTATGCACAGATACGTGCATGTGATTTTATAGGTTAATTTGGTTCATAATGAAAAGGGGTGTCACTTCCAATATTTATATTTTTCTCACTATTTAATTTTTAAAGGGCGTTTCATGCACGTTATCTGATTTATTTCTCAGTACAATAAGATAAGGTGAGCAAGGCAGGTGGTATTCTCATCATTTATCTGGTATGACATTTGAGACTCAAAATAGGATAATAACTTGTTCAAAATTTCAGTTGGGAGGAAGCACAGGTTGGCCTCGAGCTCGGGTCCTCCAACTCCAAGCCTCTTACCTTTTCTACTGTAGCAATCTTACAATCTGCTACATTAGCTTAGGGCGTTTTGTTTCCTTTAAAGATTCTTTGTTAATGACCGTTTCCCCTCCTTCCCTAGTTATAATAACTTTTTCTTTGTCTATGTATGCTTCGATATATATTCTTATCTGTATAGCCTAAGAAAACCTTTTCCTCTCTCTCTGTGTGTGTGTGTGTGTGTGTGTGTGTGTGTGTATATATATATATATATATATATATATATATATATAGAGAGAGAGAGAGAGAGAGAGAGAGAGAGAGAAATAGACATAGCATAAGTCTACGTATTTGGCATATACCTACACATAGATGTGTCTGCATCTCCACATGTGTGCTGCATATGCGTGTGTGTGCTTTCAAAGGTATAAGGAGCAAGTGTGTGCAGAAAACAGCAGTATTCTAGTTGGACTCAATGGTGACATCAGAAGGAAAAGCAAGTGAAGTGGAATGTCTGTGGCTCAAGGCCCATGTGTGCAGACGGGGGTGGGGGTGGGGGGACGTCCCATCTCCTCCCTGTGGGTAGTGACCTGGATGACCCTGAATCCTGTGAGTGATGGGCACTGTGCTCAGGCCAGTAGATGGCCCTGGGTGAGGCCCCAGCTCAGAGAAGGACTTTGAATGCCCAGCCACCTCCAGGCTTGGCTCTGTGAACCGAGAATCAGAGAGGGAACCAAACTTGGCTCACAGGATCCACAGCCAGACCGAGGGTCCCAGGGGTCTGCGAGTCTGAGAACCAGGAACCCAGCCACCTCCTCACTTCCCTTCCCAGCGCTCTGGCCAGACAGCCCCCGCTCCAGTGGGGAAGTCAGTGCTGTGTGCATTCCCCAGGCAGCTCCCTGACCACAGCAGGCTGGCCCCGCCTGGACCATGTCTGCAGGGTGAGGGGACAGACAGCTGATGGGTAAGAGAAGGGTCCTGGAGACCAGGCCCCCTCCGGGGGTGAGCCTCCGCCTGCCACTCCCCAGCGGACTGCACCGAGGTGGCCCTCTGAGCCTGGCTGCCCTCAGCTGCAGTGTGAGGAGCATCTACTTCGTAACGCCCCGTGAGGGACTGTTTCCCTTCTGAGCTCTTGCGGGGAAGGGCAGGTATAGGGCTGTCCAGGCAGAGCTACAGGGGGACAGGGAGCCTCCCCAAGCTTCCACGCTCACAGGAACCTGGGCCAGTACAGGGGGCAGGGGACCCAGCAGGACATGCTCCCGCCGCGGGCCTTGCCGAGGAGGAACCCGCAGAGAGGGGAGCGGGTGGGGACAGTCAGCTGCGTTTGACCTAGGGGTGGCAACGTAGCATTTGTCGGTCCCGTCGAGGATGGGGATGATGGAGAGATGGAAGCAACTGTGCACTGCAGGGGAACCGGGGGACCAAGGAAAGGGCCACAGCAGGGGTCTCCAGTGAGCTGCGCTGGGGCCCGGTAACAGGGAAGGCCCAGGGGCAGGCCAGAGGTGGGTTCCAGAAACGTCCGGGAGGTAAACTGGCAGGACGTAGTGACCCAGGGTGCATGCCCCTCCTTGTGCGTCTGCGGCACTGAGCTGGCGGCTGCTGTCTGTCCCCCTCCAGGGATGTGTTCCCGCAGGGTCTGCCCGACGAGTACGCCTTTGTCACCACCTTCCGGTTCAGGAAGACATCTCGGAAGGAGGACTGGTACATCTGGCAGGTCATCGACCAGTATGGCATCCCACAGGTACGAGCAGCGGGCCGGGTCCGCGCGTCTCGGGGATCCTGCAGTGCTCTGGGGCGTGACGTCACCCACCACGTTTCCTCCAGGGTCCTCCCTCCTGGGCCGAGGAGACCAAGAGTCTGGTGTACGGAGGCCCAGGGAACCTTAGGGAGCGTCACCCCCCAGAAAGGGACACATGCCTGGCACCCTGCTGGGGACGAAGATCTAGTCCCCGTCTCGGGGCCGTTCGCCTAACCAAGGGGCTAGGCTGGGGCACGTGTCCTGTCCGCAGCATGGGTGACGGCAGCTGCACGACGTCGTTGAAGAGAGTGGTTCAGGGCACAGGGACCCGGGTTCAGGTCTGTGTCTGCACCTCGGGCGGGCGTGGGCCCTGATGCAGATTGGCTTTCCGAGTCTGGATGTCCTTAGCTGTGAAGTAGAATGCAGAATGCCCAGCACAAGTGGTTGGTGGAGGCCTCTAGAACAGGGCTGACAGCTACTATCGTGCTGTCACAGACAGTCCCTTCTTGTGATACTCCTTGTGTTACCTGTGTGATGCTCTGAGCCCGTCCTGGCCCCCACTGGTGAGTCTGGGCTGCAGTTCCCATGGAGGTAGAACAACCCCCGGCAGCACGTGGCCATGAGGGAGGGCTGACCAGAGCCAGAGCCATCGACAGTACACTGGTCAGCGCGGGCGGCCCTGCTCTCTGTGCTCTGCCGAAGCCCCTGCTGTCCTTCTTGGACGGAGTTCACGGCCAACTTGTCCTTGTCTGTGGCTCAGCGTTGCCTCCTGGGGATGCAATGAAATGGAAACGTGTCAAGCCCTCGGGCTGCAGCCCCCCACCCCCCCATGGACGGCCATCGGGGAACGGGTCCTCCAGAGCGGGGGACTTTCTGTTTTGGTGACGGTGGGGGGCCCCTGCCACAGCACACACGTGCTCACCGCTGTGAACACGCACAGGCGCCTCACAAACTGTCCTCACACCCCGCGGGCGGGTCCTGTGTTCACCGCCTTAGAGGTTGGGGCTGAACTGGTTCGGCCTTTGGCCTGCATGTCCTACGTGTGAGAAGAAGGAAGGTGAGGTTTGAACCCAGGCGGCCACGCTGCAGGGCTGTCCTTGCCCCACTTCCTGAGCTGGCGCCGGGCTCCATCTGTTAGCCCCACTGAATGATTTCTCTTAGCTGCCCTGGAGACGCGTAGCTGTTCAGGCTTGGCGGCCGAGTGGCCTGGTTTCGTGGCTGTGGGAGGCTGCGCGGGGGAGAGGGGGTCCTTCTCCAGAGAGCGGGCAGCTCATGGTGACCCCCGCCCACCTCCCTCTGCAGGTCCTGCTTCTCCCCTGGCTCGGGGCCCGGTGCAGTGGGCTGGGTGCCGGCCTGACCCTCGTGTGGGCGAGCCCGCTCCGCCCCCGGTCTGGATTCTCATCCTCATGGCTTTGCAGGGCTGGGCGCGCTCCCTGTCTGCTGTGGCCACCCCTCCGCTCCTCCTGCAGGGCCGTGCCGACAGCTGGCCTCCAAGGGCGTCAGGCTCATTTTCAGAGGCGCCTGGCAGGTCACTTTCATTGGGCGAGTCTTAGTGTGGGGTGTCCGTCCCTGGAAGTGTTGATGGTGGGCACCTCCAGCCTTGGGGACACTGGGCAGAGGCCTGCCAGCAGGTGACCTGGAGCTCAGTGATGTTAACGGCACTGCCGTGAGGTCTCTGTCACTCTAGGTCTGTAAACAGATGTTCATATGGTCTTGTTCAGGGTTCACAGCCACTCTTGAAGTTGGTGTTCTCCTCATTGTCATTTGGAGAAACTGAGGGGCGGCAGTCACTCATTCCAGATGTGACACAGGGGCAGGGAAGAGGCTGGGGTGGCTGGGGCGGAGTGTGGGGGACACTTAATGAGGCTCGATGGTGGCGGGAGGCCAGATGCCGGCAGGAGGCCAGATGCCAAAGCTTTGAGGCCCACTGGAGGGGCTTCTTGTTTACTAGTCCAGGAACAAGGAAAGAGGGGCGATGTGATCAGATTCTGGGTGTGCAGTCCCCCAGCCAGCATCAGTAGACACGGGCCTCAGGGCTGCCGGGGCTCCCTGCTCTGTACCACGCTACAGGAAGCAGAAACACGGGAGGGAACTGCGTCCTCGAAGCGCCCATGGGGGTTCGGGAGCATGGTTCAAACCTGTGACGCTATTTTTAAGAAACAGAAGACTAAGTTTAATCGTGGACATACTAAGTTACATGCATCAGAAGTACTGGATTAGTAAGCAGGGCTCTTTTGTTCTCAGTTTTACATCCTAACCATGACATACCTGCAGGCTACACAATTAAAAATAAATCTTAGGGTTCCCTCGGCTGTACTGAGCCATGAGGGGCCCAGAGAGAGAATCCAGCACACCTGGGGGGCGGGGTGTCCTGAACAATGTGGCCGATGCCTCCCTTTAACCTCAGGGCTCTCATTCATTCGTTGCCTTTTTATTAAGTGCTACTGTGTGCTCTCCTAGCCATTCGGGTCATGAGATGAGTAGGGGACACAAAGCACCTCTTAGGGGGATGCGGTGGGTCGGCAATAAGCAGGTGCACAGGAGAGATGGACAGGCACCTTCCTGTACTGACAAAGGGCTCTGAGAAAATGTAAATACATCCACGTGCCTGGGGAAGTGAGTGCAAGGGACCGGTCTAGGAGCCACTTACACTCGCACGCGTGTCAGAGGAGGTGTCACTGCAGTGTCTCTGAACTTGCTTAGTTTGTTATAGCTAGCATGTGTTACAGAACCGTGCCTGGGCTGTAGTAAGCGCTCCGTAAGTGCTTCACGTGTGTATGACTCTCTTGAATCCTCATAACAACTCTAGGATGCAGGCACGGTTATTGGTTCTGTTTTACAAATGGGGAAATAGTACAGAGACCTTGCTGAGGGTCACACAGCTCAACAGTGACTTGCCAGACAGGAGACAGCCTGGATTTGCCAAGAGTGTTTTAATGGAGTGGCTAGGGTTAGGGAGCCGGTGAGGTTAAGGGTCGGGGTTCAGGGAATCAGAGCGTATTGGGGCACACTAGGCATAGCAGCAGCAGGAAGCCGCCACCCTGGGCCTGGACACTGGTGAGTCCTGGAGTCGTGGCGAAAGGAGGCAGGTATACGGGGGACACAGCCATCGGGAATCACGGGGAGCAGGCGGGGTGGGAGGACTCAGTGCCCCGATTCCTCCTCTGTCTTCCTGCTCTGTCTCTCCACTCGAAAGGGCTTCCCAGGGGCCACAGCAGGCAGAAGCCAAAGGGCACAGGAGGCCGGGTGCGGAGGTCCTTAAGGGGCAGCCTGCGGGAGGCAGAGGTGGGCGGAGGCAGGTTTCGGGGCGAACGAGGACGGAGCCCGGGAGTCGAGGCGGCACTGTGCTCGGTCGCTTGTTCGCTCGGGGCCCGCTGTTCCCTGTGCTACGTCACGTCCCCCCTTCTCACGCGCTCACACACCTGTCTCGCCCCCTGTTGCATTCCTGACACCTGGCACGTTGCTTGCCTGTCACAGGGGAGGTTCAGTGCGTACCGTGCAAGGGAGGAAGAAAGGAGCACACGGTCGAGAAGCCGTTCGTTCATTCGTTCATTCCAAGACACAGGAGTAAAACTTCCCTCTAGAGTTTTCCAGGCGTGTTTCAGGGGCCTGGGGGACCGCAGTGAACCGAGCAGGCGAGGTTCCCGCTGTCAGGGAGCGGGGTCCTGCTGGAGCTCCAGCTTCCGCTTCACGGTGAGGGGCTGCGGGCTAGTGGCCCAGCCTGGGCTGTGAGAGACGCCGAGACCCGTCAGGGTTTGTGCTCGGCCTCACAGCTCGGCCCCGCTGCGCCGATGGTCTCATAGCGTCGCCTGGGAGCGCGTGCCTGCGCAGCCCCTCCAGGCCGCTGAGATGAATGTGTGGGTTCGGTCATTGCCTTTGACACAGGGCTTCAAAGGGCCTTCCTGTGGCACGGAGGACGCAGCGGGCGCCGAGGGGTGAAGCGGTGTGCCCGTGGCTGCCAGCTGGCAGGTGTCACAGATGGAGCCTGCCTCAGCTCTGTCGGCTCTGGCGCTGCCACCCCCGGCCCCTCGCAGCTCCAGGAGCCTCTGGTCCTCTCCTGCTCAGGTCTCCATCCGGCTGGACGGTGAGAACAAGGCGGTGGAGTACAACGCTGTGGGCGCCGTGAAGGATGCCGTCAGGGTGGTCTTCCGCAGCCCCCGGGTCAGTGACCTCTTCGACCGGGAGTGGCACAAGATCGCGCTGAGCATCCAGGCCCAGAACGTCACCCTCTACGTGGACTGTGTGCTGGTGCACACGCTGCCCATCGAGGAGAGGGAGAACATCGACATCCGGGGGAAGACCGTGATTGGCAAGCGCCTCTACGACAGCGTGCCCATCGACGTGAGTACCGGGGGGCTTCATAGCCCAGGGCCTGGGGCCGCTTGCCCCCCGTGTCCCCCACACCCGCCTGTACCCTTACCACTGTCTCGGCAGGGAGGGCCCTGACTCAGAGGACCGCCGTGTCGGGACCGAGTCACCATCGCCCACTCATTCATTCATTCGTAATTCATTCAGTTATTCGGCCGTTCAGTCCATCCTTTACCACAGGTACTTTGAGGACCTACTGTGTGCCAGCACTGTGCTCAGCGCGGGGGACATGGTGTATTTATGTCTGTTTAAACTACAGGCAGCTTCACGTCCCTGCTTATCTATCTGCGTGTGACCACGTGCATAATGAGCACTTATAAGTGGTAGCAATAGCGTTACAGTCATGCATGCTTGTGTCGTTACACGATAGCTCTGTCGTTCGTTGCACTAATCATATACCTACTTCAGTGCAGGTACTAAGAATAGAGCCTAATTTGATTCTCATAATATCTGTGAAAGTTTTAGACCATTCCTGCATTTTAAATAAAGAAGCTTCAGTTTGGTAAAGCTAAATTAATTCAATAAACACAGTTTTATTTTATTATTTATGGAGGTGTTATCAAATTCAGTAACAGCACCGTTCTTAAGTGTGCCCTGTGATGGTGCCTGTCAGCTGGGGACACACTGTGTAGCGGGTGCACATAGGGTGTTTTTGAGTTGCCCCAAACTGTCCCGCTGGCCAGGGTGGAGAGGGGTGGCACTTCCACGCCCAGGCCTCCCAGTGCTGTGCTGTCTGTCATAGCCGGGCCCTCCCGGTCACCTGGGCGGTGTCAGCGGGTTCCTAGCGCTGTGCTGTGGGTTCTGTGTGACCAAGCAGCCGTTGTCTGTCTGCCTCGGGAAAATACACGCTCCATGATGGCAGCCGCTGTTCCTGCCTCGTCTGTCCCCTCGTCTGTCTGACACACAGCAGGCGCTCTGACTTCACGACACTTACGGTCTCATGTAGAAGGTCACATCAGTGTAGTTGAGTGAATTCCACGGAAGCCATAAGCATCAGATTCTGTAGGATGCAGAGGGCGGGCGCCGACTTAGGTGAGCAGGGCGGGCAGGCGCTGGAGGACAGGCGGGGTGGGCGGGGCTGGCTCCCCCGGGAGGCGGGACAGGACGTGTCCTGCAGAGGAGCCGGAAGCCACGTGGTAGATCCCGACGTTGTGGGCACACATCTCGAGGTGGCAGGAGCTTGAAGCACAGCAGGGTGGTGGCACAAGCCTGGAGTCTGCCTGTAGGTAAAGTGAGTGGAAGGGGTGAGGCGAGGTGGGGAGAATCGGGGCTGTATAGAGCACGCTCCCTGGGACTGCAGAGAGCAGGGCTGATGAAGGAGGCGGAGGGGTGAGCCCGGGTGGGGACTGTGAGAGAAGCCGAGGGCTTGGTTGGGGGCAGGGCCCGTGTGCTGGCTGCTGGGGGACGGGGCTGGGTGCTGGCTTTGGGGATGGTGCGGTTTCTGGGGACTTGCTGCTGGCCGCCTCTCTTTCTCCTATCCTGTTCGTTTTGTGGGAGAGACGTGGGTCCCCTGGACTCCAAGCACCAGGAACCCCCAACCCCTCCTGCGTTTACTGTGCACTGTTAGCTCATGCTGAGTCCCTTCTTCATGGTCCGGCCCGTGGGCTCCCTCACCACATTACCCCGTTCAGTAGGGACAGTCAGGCTCAAAGAGATGGAATTACTTGTGCAACGTTGCAAAATTAGTAAGTGGCAGAGAGGCCATCGGAGTCTGCATGAAAATGCCGTGTTTTCCTGTGAGTCTAGAGTCTGGGTCCTGTCCTGCCCTGACTCATCATTGAGCCCTTTTGTGCCTCTGTGTGGAGCCTGGGGGGTCCCTCTCTCTCCTCCTTTTGCCCACTGACATGAGCTGAGTGCCCACTTTGTACCCAGTACTGGGGAATCCCAGAGCCTCTGGTATTTGTCATTGAGAATACGGCACCCATTTCCAGTTTCCTACTGGGTTTTAGGCTAAAAAAACGAATGGACTAGATGGAGGGGACCAATAAATGCCTTACTCTCAGGGAGTCTTCCCAACGCCCAGGCTGTGGTACTTAAAGCCACACTGCCGGGGCCTTGAACGCGGTGGGGACCACAGCGCCTGCAGCTCCCACTACGGGGGACGCAGCTGCCTGCGCTTCACTTGGTCCTCACCACAGCCCTGCAAGTCGGTGTCCTTGTCTCCACCTCACGGAAGAGGCGCTCAGGGGTCAGCATGCCTTGACCAGTTGCCCAGAGGGATGAGCAGAACTGAGACTCAGGCCCGGGTGGAGCTGACCCCACGTTCCGCGCCCCCTGCACCTCTGGTGGGTTTCCACACTGCAGCCAGATAAGGGTCCCAGGCTGCAGGCCTCCAGGGCATGAGGGAAGCTGAGCCCCTGGGGAGGACCATGCAGTAGCTCAGCCCAGAAGTGAGCAGGGGTCTCAGAGCAAAGTGGGTCAGAGGGATGTTGGGAGGTGGCCCCTGGTTTGGTGGAGGGAGGGAGAAGGAGGAAGGACCCGAGTGGCCAGGGAGTGGTGGGATTTCAGGCAGTCAGAAAGGGACCCCTCTGGGCTCACCTGGGAGTGCCTCTGCCCAGGCCCCAGGCCATCTGTGCTCCTTGTCTGTGCTCTTGTCCCTCTCCTCTTTCTTGTCCATCCCTGTCCCTGCAGCCTTGCCGGGTGGGCCTGCTGCTGAGCGTGTGAGTCCGCTAATGCAGAGAACGGGACCCTTCCTGCAAGATAGGTCTGGTTCAAAAACGCGATTTTGCGTTCGGTCATCCGCCTTCGTCTGTGGGCTGGTGCCTCTCTAGGAAAGAAAACAGGTAGCTGGAGTTACTGTTTCTGCTGCGCCAGTCAGTGGAGTGATGGGCGACACCTGCAGGGCTCGTCATAGAACCAGGAGGCTGAGGTCAAGGGCTGACCACCTGTCTGGGCAGTTTGCAGAGCGCCTCCCGAGCACAGCAGAGGCGAAGGGAGGTCCCAGGGGCGGGGCCAGGCCGGCACGCAGCATCGCTGTTTATGAAATAAGCATTCTTCCACCCAGGATTCAGTCGATAAGTGTTTGTCCGTGACCACAGTCACTCACTCGCCTTTATCTGTGTGCTTCTGTGTGTCAGGAGTGGCTCTGGTGCTGAGGGTGCACGAAAGACACAGACGGGAGGCAGAGAGCCCTGCCTCACCGGGTTTGTGGGGGCGAGGGGGGAGAGAGAACACGCGTGCACCTCCGAGAGAGAAGCCAGTCGCTGGGAGTGGCCTGCCATCACTTTTGCTGTGTTCTCACTAGAAGGGTGTGACTTGAGTCCCTCCTACACTCCAGGGAACAGGCACGAAGCTCCGCCCACGTCCTGCAGGAGCATCAAGAATGTGTTGACAAATTTTTACAATGACTGCTACGGGATTGCCTGAGCATGGTTCTGGGGGTGAGAGGCACTTGCTGGTTTTACAGGGACTTTCCTAGAAGAAGGTCCACGTGCAAAGGCCTGGGAGTGGCAAGCCGAGAGGTTAGACATAAAGTCAAAGTGTGGTGAGGAGTCGTGCCCCCAGAGAGGCGGGCAGAGCCAGGCCCTGGAGCGCCTGACTGTCCTCCGAGAAGGCCCGGGTCTGCATGCAGGCTGTGTGTGTGTGTGTGTGTGTGTCCCTGTGAGTTCCACTGAGGGGTCTACGTGCAGGCTGTGTGTGTGTGTGTGTGTGTGTGTGTGTGTCCCTGTGAGTTCCACTGAGGGGTCTACGTGCAGGCTGTGTGTGTGTGTGTGTGTGTGTGTCCCTGTGAGTTCCACTGAGGGGTCTACGTGCAGGCTGTGTGTGTGTCCGTCCCTGTGAGTTCCACTGAGGGGCTGCAGTATTAAAGAAGATGATCGCTAACCCACAACATGATCACTCTGATAAATCTAGTGTCCACCTGACACAAAATTAAGTTTTAAGTGATATTTTTAAAAGAAAAATTTTGTTAAATAGATGTCACTCACCACTGTTTACTAAATAGAAACAAGGTGATAGAAGCAAATTTTTATTTTAAAGATGGAAAGAGAACTGCCACCGGGTGGTGAGCACATACCGCAGTGCGCTGTGGAGTTGTGCTCCTGGAACCCACGTGATTCTTGCTAACCAGTGTCACCCCAATAAGTCTAACAATAAAAGAAAGGATTTCATTTAAATAACTGTGGAGCTGCCTGGAGGGTACACTGAACCTTCTGTGTGACAGTGTCACAGGAGGGGCTCTAGGCGCAGTGACAGTGAGGGGAGGCGGGGGCCTGGGCTGGAGGGTGGGACAGACTGTAACCTGGGCTGCCCTTGCACTTGGGGCCCTCGCTTTTAGAGGGTGGTGTGTAAGTAGTGACCCCGAGGCGTCCAGGGAAGGGCGTGACCCGGGAGGGACCAGGGAAAGAGGTGGCACTCACACAGTGCAGGGCCTGTCCCTGTCTGAAACTGGGGAAGGTTCTGGGTTCCAGAGTCCCTAGGACTTCCTCTCCGTCCTCTTTCCTTTCCAGTTTGACCTACAGCGGATTGTGATTTACTGTGATGCCCGCCACGCAGAGCTGGAGACTTGTTGTGACATCCCCTCCGGCCCGGTGAGCTGAGACTCTTATAGGGAGAGGTCAGGAGCAGAGGACAGGTTTCTGGGTCCTTGACCTCCAGAAGGGAGGAGGAGTGGAGGGCCTAGCAGCTGGCAGTCAGAAGTCAGGGGGAGGTCAAGGACATGCCCATCATCCCCTGTGACCTGGGAGGGGGGCCTGGTGCTCATCCCCAGGGACCTAACTATTTCCTGGTCCACTGGGGTCATGCAAGTCCTCCCAGGGTCGGGCTGAGGAGCAATGAGGCCTGGGTCTGGGAGCAAGAGTTAGAGGCTGGTAGCATATCCCCAGGAGGGATGGACGGTCCTTTCCCCCAGGGCTCAGAGGAGGGGAGGCCGCAGTGTGCTGGGCTGGCCGGCTAGGCAGATGGGAGAGTGCCCTGGACACCCACGTGGTCCTGCCTCTCCCGGGGTCCTCTGCACCTGCACCCCTTTCACGTCTCCCCACCTCCTTACCCAGCCCCAGCTCCGCGGCTGCGTGGAAGGTGGGCTTGGTCAGGCAGCCTGCTTCCCAGGGCCGCAGGGTGAGATCCGGGTGCAGTGCCCAGCTGTCCAGTCCCCGGGATGCAGGGAGCCCTCAGCCAGTGTGCCCGTCACACAGGCCTGGAGTCAGATGGTGGAGAGGGAGGCGAGGGGGATAGGGAGGCCGGTGACAGTGGGGAGTCAGGGAGGGAGCGGTCACCTGTGGGTGACAGGCACTGAGCTGGATGCTCGAACACGCTGTCCTCGTCCTCGGTGCTTCGTGCTGGAAGCGCCCTTGTCCCTGTGCCTCAGAGGTTCCTGCTGAGGCTCCAGGGAGCTGAGCGAGAGTTGGTGAGAGGCCACTGACTCCAGGGCCTCCAGCAGCTGGGGTCAGACACGCCTTGCCCTTGGGTTCACGCTCAGCCGCCCTTGGGGCTCTGAGGGTGCTCCAGGTTGCACCCCTGCAGGGAGCAGTGCGAGTGACAAGCCAGGTGCTGACCCCAGGGTTTTCCTTGCAGTGCCAGGTGACCGTACTGCCGGAGCCTTCTCCTCTGCCCCCAGGGCCTCCCGTGTCCGGCAGTGAACAGATCGGGTTTTTGAAGACCATCAACTGCTCCTGTCCCTCTGGAGAAAAGGTACTCTCTGCAGTCCACCCTCAGCCCCAGCCAGAGCCCCAGAGCTGAGTGGGGCAGGCTGGTCAGCAGGAAGCAGAAGAGGAGGTGGGAGTTTCCCATCATGCATGTGGCCTGCTGGGGAGGGTGCACCCAGGCCCCAGTGACTCTCAGGTCAGGGGAGCGTTCTTGCCCCTTGGTCCTCTCAGTCCTTCATTTTTATGCACACTAGGAGGGGAGCCCCTCGGAAGGGGCTCTGATGAGTATTTTCCTGAAGTCAATAAGGTGTTCCCCAGGTTTTCCCGCCTCCTATTATGTTCCCTCCGCTCACGTGCAGCTAACTCAAACAGGACTGGGTTTGAGAGTAAGACTCGCAGTGGGCCTGGGGGTGTTCGCTGTGCTGGTCGAACACGCCCTCACCCCTTTCATCTCAGTTACTCGGCCATACTCTATCATGCACGTGTGCGTAGATCGTTATGCATCTTTTTTCTAATTTTAAAAACCAGTGTGTTTCTATGGACACACCACCACCATTTATTATCCATTACAAAGTGTGTTATTGAGTGCCTGACCCCTTCCTTCCTCTGTTCTGGTTTTGTTTGTTTTTGTTTGTTTTGTTAGCCAGTGGCCCTTTTGATAAGAAGAAATATGTTGTCTGCTGTTGAGCTGAGCAAACATAAGCGTGTACACATGCGCGACAGAACTAGAACTGTGCTAGGGAGGGTTTCCATGCAGGTCTGCTGGACCTGCAGACCCAGGGCCTTGCTCTCCAGCCTGTGCTCCTGCTGGCCCTTCGCTGTGTCTGCCCCTGGAGTGGACACACTGGTAGAATGTCAGTAACAGTTTTCTCTGTATAAACCTGTCCTGGCAGACAGTGTCCTCCTACCCTTCTGTCCTCCTCCACATCGTCCCTCCATTGTTTCCACCCTGAGCGCCAAGGAGCTCTCTGCCAGGTGGGGTTGTCACACAGGGCCCGCTCTGCTGGCAGACCTAAGGGGCCGGCTCAGACCCGCGGTGAGTAGCGAGGCTTTTTCTATGCAGTAGGTGGAGTGAAAGTGCCCCGAGGCTGGTGCAAGGCCGGTTAGGAGTGAGAGATGCCAGGATGGAGCCAGGGTGGGCACACACGGTGGTGGGCAGTGACTCTCCTCCATGCCCTGGCAGCTCGACGGCCACAGACCATCTGCTGATCCTCTTAGCCTGTCAGTGAAACAACAAAAACAGCTGTCTAAACCCGAGTCCTTTTGAATCCTTGTTTTTTGTTGAGACCCCAAATGAGAAGTGTGGCACTATTATGCACATGGCCAGCTTGTCCCAAGGAGGGTGGCCCAGACCAGCTCTGTCCAGTCCTTGGCTTTTGCCCTGGGTATGTCCTGCTGTGGCCCCTGTGGTTCCAGGCATGCACCCCACAGTGGGGACATCTAGAGTAAAGCAGGCCACTGTGCCCCAACAGTCCTGTGGAGAGTCCCCAGTGGCCCTTCTAGCCTCGTCTCACTGCACTTGCCCTCCCCATCGCCATGCCAGGCCAGACCTTCTGGCTCCTCAGGAGTCTGGGTCCTTCCTGCCTCCTGGCATTTGCAGATGCAGCGTCTGCCTGGAGCACCTTCCCTTGCTTCCCCTCCTTTATGTGCTAAACTGACGCTCAGCATGTCCCCAAAGCGTCCTCCTGTGCACGTTATTGTCTGCAGGGCCTCTCCTCCCGCCCTTTCCTCCTCCCTCATTCACCACCCATTCATTCAGTAACTGCTTATTTAGCACCTGCGGTTTGCAAGGCCCTGTGGCTCTTCTGTTGACCATGACAGTTACCACATTGCAGTAAGTGTGCCTGCTTGTCTTTATTTCCATGGACGAGTCCAGATGGCAGGGACTGAGTATTGATCTGTCTGTATTTTCAGTGAGTGATACATGGCCTGACATTATTAAATAATGGTGGGATTGAAAGTGGATCAGGGTATGAAAGATGGACAGATGGCTGGTGGATGGAGAGAAGGCAGGGAGGGATAAAGGAACACACCCTCTCTTTCTTGCTGTCAGGACAAGGTCTCACTCTTCAAGATTGTCAGTCAGCTTACAGATTCTCAGCCTTAAACTCTGGGTGGTGTCACCCGGTGATCTGTGCTTTGATTCACTCAATCATTAAACATGCCCGTGTGCTGCGCACTGTGGTTTTAAGTCACACAGGTCCTCAAACACCCTAGTTGAAGGGACCACCAGACCTTCCCGGAACCTCTCAGCACAGGTGGGTGGGGAGGGGTCTCACCTCCCCCCCCCCAGAAGAGCTTCAGCAACCACTTCATTCAAAAGGGGTTGCTGCTCTGTCTCCATCCTCACAGAAAATGGAGCACAAGGGACCCAGAGTCTGAGCGTTCTGTCCTGGGAGGCAGACCTCGGCCCCAGGCAGACTTGGCTTCCAGTGGTTTAAATCCTCCATTCAGTTTACAGAACATTTCCATTACTCACCTAGGTCTGCAGGATGCTTGGGTCCATGCTCCCATGTCTAACACCACACGTCATGGCATGCATGCATAAGGCGTCTTGGTGGGTGCCACGTGAGGTCAAGCACACCCAGAATTACTGGTCCCCATTAGCTTGTGTGAATTAGAGTGATGAATGCTTTTTAAAAAATACGTTCTTGAAGTAGCTCAGTGTACAACCTGACTAGCGTGCACGTATTGTAGTGACAGGGTGCACACATGTGAATGGATATAGTGTCACTGTTGTTCCCATTGATGTGATGAGGTGTACACCTGCACAGTTACACGAGTCCTGCTGCATTTGTTCTCAGTATGGCGATATGTACGTGCACCCATATCTTACCACATTTTTACATCTAGTAATGAGATCTTTTATAAACAAATAGCACATATTTTAAAAAGTGAACAGTGTTTACATTTAGAAATAGCCTATAGACATGTCCTGTTCTATATTTTAGTGAATAATAATTATATGAACCTTTAGCAGGCCACATGTTTTTTTGTTGTTTATTTTAATTAAAAAGAAGCCATATTCAGGTAAAAATAGGCCATCGGGTCCCATCTTGCTTGTCTCCATCTTTGTTCCCCTGATGGCTGCCTTTGGAGGCCATGTCCAAATTCCTGTGTCGGTCTGCAGTTCACAATCACTCTTGCTCTTGCTCCAGAACACTGTCCAGGTCGTTGGTGCGCATGCGTCTCACAGAGCCTGCCTGACAAGCACACGGGCTAGAGAAGCCACTAGTGAGGAGGGACGACGGAAAAATTAAAACAGACTTACTTGTCTCTTTTGTCTTTCTTCCTTTAGGGTGAAAAAGGCTCCTATGGCCCTGTGGGACTCCCCGGCCCCAAGGTCAGTGCTCCCCTGTAGAGGCCCTCTGCCCTGCGCTCTGTGGGAGGAAGACGCTCCCAGCAGGACTGGGCTTCTGAGCTTGTTGGAATGGAGGACAGAGCACGTGGCCTAGAGTTCAACACCTTGGAGTCTCTTTGCTCAGAGCCTCCCTTTTCAGTCTGAAAATGTGAGCCAGAAAGAGTCAGGGTACACAGGCCCCGGCTCAGGGTCTGTCTGCTCCCAGGCTCAGCTCTCGGGGCTCAGCTGCTGCTGCTCAGTCCTTCTAGGCCTCTGTGTTCCAGACACTTGTGGGGCTGGGCTTATCAGACCCTATTTGTGCATACACACGCCTTTGTACACAGACCCCATAACGTACCCAACGCTTACTGTCTGAACCACACACCCCATCACACCCCCACCATCTCACCCCATCCCCCACACCCCATCCCCCACACTCCACTCCCCACACCCGATCCCCCACAATCTCACCCCATCCCTCACACCTGATCCCCCTCACACCCATCCCCACCCCATACCCC
>PVJL010011690.1:0-41276 GCA_004026885.1 Lyroderma lyra
TAAAGATACCTCCTTATTATGGTAGTAAATGTTTGTTATAGAAACTTTATAAAAAAGGAATAACTATCACTCATTACCTTATCCTTCAGAAGTAAACATGATTAACTTTAGAATATAGTATAGTTTTTTAATTATATATTTTTCAGAAATGATATGCATTGCACATATTATTTTGCTCATTAATTTTCTAATTAATACATAATGAGCCAACTTCCAAGTCACTACATAATGTTTTGCAGCATACCTTTAAATGGCTACATAGTATTTTATTGTATGGATAAACCAAATCTTATTTCAGAAATCCTCAATTATGGACTTTTTGGCTACTTCCAATTTTCAATAATACAAACAAACTAATATTTAGAAATATCAATGATTATTAATACTTCTTTAGCACCATATCCTAGAAATTGAATTATTGAGCTAAAAAGTGTGGACAATTTTAAGACATATTGCCCAATGGCTATGTGCTCTCACTAACCCGAGCATTAGAAAATTTTAAAAATCTTTGAAAAATGGATAGATAGGAAATGTTATCTTTTTATTTGTTTTTCTTGGTTAGTGAGGTTTATATTTTTAAAAAGTATTATAGGTAATTGATAGTTCTCCTTCGGTTAATTCTAGAACAGTTCTTTAATTAATCATCTGTTTCTTAATACCTTTGTTGTACTTTATATTTGAAGATGCTACTCCAGGCCTGTGGCTTCTGGAATGACTATTTTCCCTGCAAGGAGTAGGGACTTGGCCCTTCCATTAAGAGGGCCTTGTCAGCCTTTCAGAAAACCAGTCACTGTGAACTTTGCCTTTTAGTACCATGAACTGCAAAAACATGTTTGGTCCCACTGTTATACCTACTTGAGATGCTCATATTGACATTTCTGTCCGATTTAATCACTTCTAAAGGTCTCTGCTTATTCCAGACCATCAATGTCAGTGGCAGCATCATCAGGTGTTTCTATTTCACTAGTTCAAATCATCACCCCCTTTTAACAGATTATTGCAATAATCTCCCAAATGGTGTTTCTTCCTCAGTCTCCTCCCCATTCTAATCTATCCCCTGCCTCCTCATCTGAAAAATAAGCAATAAACAATAAACGATATCATAACTTGAATGACGTAATTGCTCATAAACCCTTAAATGACTCCGTGTTGCTTACTAAGTATACACAGAGGTTCTTGTACTCAAAGTCAACTGAGCTTCAGGCCTTTCATGATTTGATCTTAGCTTCCCTTTTATTCCAGTTTTGCATTACTCTCATAACTCACAAATCTTACCCATTGACAAAACGAAACCGCCTCTATGCCTTTATTTAATTTGTTCCATTTTCTTGAATGCCATTTACTCTCATCTCTTCTTGTTAAAATTTTGAAGACACAGTCCATATGCCCCCACCCCTACCTCCTCAATGAAGTCATTCTACTCCCCCAGCCAGGAATGTCTCCCTCTTCCATGGATCAAACACATACTACATATAAATCTTAGAGAACTTACCTCCCGCTGTTGCCTTCTATGGTTATTTTTATAGATGACTTGTCTTCCTTAATGAGAGGGAAAACACTCATCTAAATGTATAACTATAGCTCTGAAAGATTTTGGGGGGAAATCAATAAAAATAGTTAAGAGGCCTATGTTCTTTTTCTCCTTACATTGCTCATCTTGTCCCTGGCATTTCCTGTGCTTGTATGTTAGCATCCTGTTAATGTAGTAACTTGATTGTTTCTATAGCTCTGATTGTCTCTGATTTTCATTCTGAAATTTGCATGAGGTTTTCTGCAATGCACTTCAGGATTTCACTTTATTTTTCTTCTGTGTTTAGGAGGAAGAGAAGCAGGGAGTTGGTAAACATGGCCTGGAGATCTTCTCCAAACAGGCAGCCAGATACTTTGATCATGAGTTCTGTTAAGTGTCTTCCTTCGTGCTGCCTCCTGGAGATCTATTTTCTAGGTCTGTTTTGAGGAAACAGGGAGGCATGAGGCTGTTTAATAGGGTGGTTGTTTCTTGTGAACTTACTTACAGCCCAAATTATACAATCTAGAATAGGAATTACTCTTTCCTTTTATACTCATATTAGGTTACCTGGGCAGAGGGGCTAAGCTTCTTATTCGTAATGTCATATGGTTGAGAATCACCTGCCCATTCAGATCTTAGTATGACCATGATTTCACTTGGCATTGCCCTGTTAGAAATCCTCTCATATCACACCCAACTTTAAGACTGCTAAAATAAACACTATTAAAAGTATCACAATATATTGACACAGTAAGGGAGATAAAGGCATTCCACTTCTCCAACCTTCCCCTCAACTCCCTTTCTGCTCACCAGAGCTCACACAGGCAACATATGGTGGATGGTTGAAAACAAACTTAATTTCCCTCATGGCTTTGAATACGTTTGGTTCTAGCAAAGGATGGCTTGGTGTAAGCTGGGATCAGGTCCTTGGCTTGCCGGGAGTCACCAGAGACCATAGCATGTGTGCTCACAAGCTAGGCATGGAGTCAACCTTCAAGTGGAAGTTTCTATAGCTCATCAGCTCTCACAGAAGAATTTCTGTTAGCCTCTACTATCTGCTGCCCACCTGTCCTGTTCTCCTTCATGATCTCCATCACCTTCCTGCTCATTCATTTCTGTCCATCACTTCTCATGGGTATGTTGCAGCTGCGTTGGTACCTGGCCCTGGGATCCTGACCTGTTGTGGAAAACCCTAGCCCTTCACACAGAACCTCTTGGTCTGAGAGTCATTGCCCAGTGGGCTTCAAGTCCAGGCCAGGGCTGAGCCAAGTATTTATTAAGCACCTCCCATGTGCTAGGCACAATGCATACTGGGCCAAGGGCAACCACAGGACAAGGTAGAAGCAAATGGAAGGGAGAGCAGGCTTTATTTATTAAATATTTAATTTAAAGGGCCCAGACATAAGAATGAATGAGTCATCATTTTCACCAGGAGACACCTTTCCCTTATTTTGAGTGAAACGTGTTTTTTCAGCTCATCTATTTGCTTTCTTGGCTCTAAAGGGGCTGAGTCAAGTGTTGCAACTGAAATTTCCAATGTCTCATTATATTGATTAAGAAACTGCTGATACGTAGTTCACTAACTACATTGTCATTTACTCATTCATTTATGTTTTATTTATTAATCTCCTACTCTGTTCAAGACCCTGGAATCACCAGTGTGAAGGAAACAAATATGAGTAATAAGTTCCTGATGTCTGCTTTCAAGGAACTTCTGGACTAGCAGCAAAGACAACCATTATACAACCAGCCATTACAGAAATATGTAGAAAATAAGTATTAATTAGTGGTGTATAATACAATGACAACCCAGAAAAGGAATAATTAATACTACTTGGGGATCTTTAAGGTGGTTTTATAGAGAGGTCCAACTTAACTTGGGTCTTTAGAGTTGGATTTTGATAGATGAATAATAGGAAGAATGGCAATCTTCTGGATTGAAGAAATAGAATGAACATGATACTGAGGCTTGAAAATGCATGGCATATTCAGTTAATGGTCAGCTGAGCTTGGGATGTGGCATGGACGGTTAGAGCTAAGGTTTTGAGGTAGAAAATGTAGGCTGGTGTTGGGCTTTGGAAGGTCTTATATACTACACCAAGGAAATAAAAAATTTTATTCTGCAGGCAAGGAAGACCTCAGTTTTCTGAGGGGGATACTGACCTAAACAAAATTGCATTTTATAAACATCATTTTGGCAGCACTGTAAAGGATGAGTAGAAGGGAAGAAGTTGTGGGCAGAGAAACCAGGTAAGAAGTTTATCCAAACAAGAGATAAAGGGAGCATAAAGTAGGACAATAAAAGGGACTCAAGACTGTTTTATCAAAATAATATAGTCAATTCTTTTCTTTAGTTTTAAGAAAAGGTTGACTCATCCAGAAACACTTGAACAATGAGTGTGATCATTTAAATGTTTAAAAGCAGACCTAAAGAGGGCATTTCAAAACCCTATGTTAGATGACTAGTATAAATGAAGCATTTATTAAGCACCTAGAGTTTGTAAGGCCTGCCGTGGGCTACATGGAAGGAAAGAGACTTAAGACACAGTTCATTTTAAAGAACCAAACACAGTGAAAATAACCAAGGATACCAAGCACTTAATACAATTAGGCATTTAATAATAAAAGGCTCCAGGAGGTTTGTTTTCCTCCATTTTTTTGGTAAGAATTCTGTTAGCTTCCTTCGTCCTGAAGGCATCAACAACTCATGGCACAAAACTAAAGGCAGAAGAGGAGGTTGGATATTTTCAGGGGTACTTGATTGAAAGGTGGGTACTTGCCATATCCAAGGCATTAATCTTTGTTTGCTGTTATAAAAAATTCAATATGAAACTTCTTTAATAATCTATAACCTATTCAATTAAATTCAACTCACTTTTGTGATGTATCTATTGTGCATAAACCACTGTTTTAGAGTATAAGGATGATCAAGAAATGATCTTTGTCTTTACCTACAAGTGGGAAAACTGAGGTATTTACTCCCACAACTGTATTTGATTAGAAACCTCACTGACACACTGCTGATGAGATAAAGACCATGAATGACGGTCAAATGAAATAATGGTTGTGAGTAATTTCTTTGTCTTTTTTTTCTTATGTTGTCAGAGACTTGGCTGAATTTTTGTTCTAATCACTCTGTAGAGTTTATTTAGTCACTGTTCATTTTCCTCATCTGATATATAGGAGTCAAAATTATAAATGTGAAGGTACCTAGTTCTGGGCCCATGGTGCTCAACAAGTTAACTTTCTTTCCTTTCCCTGTTGGATTTGATTCCTCAGCATCAGAACTTCACTTTTTTCTCAGATGAATTTTCTTTTTTTTTTTTATTTTTTTGCTTTTTGGTATGTGGGTAGCTCCCTGGCTGGGAAATCGAACCCAGGCCACAGCACTGACAGAGCCAGCGCTGAAGCCTTAAGCCACTACACCATCAGGGAACTCCCCTCAGATGAATTTTCTATTTCCTTCCAGGTTCCATGGTCATTTCACACCTATTCCTCATTTGTTCTCTCTTTCTCCTCCTCTTGGATAGCTTCTTTATTCCTCTGACACTTTCCTTTCTCAGTTGCTTTGCTGTTTATTCTTTTCTCAGCTTCTGGATATTAATGTCTCTCTGGACTCTAAGAGGAATTTAAGTTTCCATTTCAAGACTATGTTGTATTTATTACATAAACTCTTATGTTTTTGATTCTAAACTTAAAAATAGGTTAATGTAACATTTTATATACTCTTCCAAAAAGGTGGTACCTTTTATTTTATTTAGCTTGGTCATTTCCCATTCTCTATGGAGAGGTGATTTAGGGTACCAGGTTTGTCTGTTAGAGATAAGAATCATATTAGTAAACTTTATAAATGGATTAATCTGTGCCTGATTATTGTCTCAGGTAATTGGCCAAGCCAGCGTTAGCCAAGATTCCTCACTGCTCATTTTTCACTCTGCCCACACCCAGCTCTCACAGGTAGCTAGATTTCAGGTCAAGCTGTTCACAGCAGAGCTGACCTCTGGGATAAATTTTGGTTGGATTTATAAATGAAACAAATTTATGGATTGATAAAAATTAAGGTCACATTTTTAAATTGGATTGTTTTTTTGTTGTTGCTGTTGTTGAGTTACATGAGTTCTTTATATATTTTGGATATTAACCCCTTATCAGAGATGTTGTTTTCATATATCTTCTTCCATTTGGTTGATGGTTTACTTTGCTGTGTAGAAGGTTTTTAGTTTGATATAGTTTCAGTTATTTATTTTTGGTTTTACTCTGCTTGCCTTTGAGGTCAAAATCATAAATTCCTCCCTAAAACCAAGGTCCATAAGTTTAGTGCCTGTGCTTTCTTACACGCAATTTATTGTTTCAGGTCTTATGTTTAGGTCTTTGGTCCATTTTGAGTTAAAAACAAGGAATCAAATTAAAGATTTGCAGAAGACCTGAACAGACACTTACCCTAAGAAGACATACAAACAGCCAACAAATATATGGAGGAATGCTCAACTTCACTTATTATGGAAATACAAATCAAAACCACAATCAAAATCACACCTGTTAGAATGGCTATCATCAACAAAACAAATAATAAGTGTCAGGGAGGCTGTGGAGAAAAAGGAACCCTCATACATTGCTCTTGGGAATGTAAATTGGTATAGCCACTACGGAAAACAGTATAAAATTACCTCAAAAAATTAAGAATAGAATTACCATATGACCCAGCAATTCCTCTTCAGGGTAGTTACCCCGAAAAATCTGAAAACTTTTCTGCAGAGATATATGTACCCTGATGTTCACAAACAATAATGATTCATGGTAACCAAGACATGAAAACAATCAAAGTGTCCTTTGGTATAATAGGTGACTGGATAAAGAAGATGTGGCATGTATACAAAATAGAATGTTATTTGGCCATAAAAAGATGAAATACTGCCATTTGTGATAACATGAATGGATCTTGAAATTATCATGCTTAGTGAAGTAAGTCAGACAGAAGAAGTCAAGAATCATATACCACATATGTGAAATATAAAACTGAAAGCAACAGAAGAACAAGATGAACAAACAAAGGAACAAAAACTCATAGATACAGACAACAATTTAGTGGTTACCAGAGGGTAAGGGGGAAAGGGGGTGTTCTAAGAGGAAGGGAGGGTCAAATATATGATGATGGAAGGATGGTGAGCACACAAGGCAACACATAGATCATGTATTATAGAAATACACACTTGAAACCTACATAATTTTACTAATCAATGTCACCCCAATAAATTTAATGGAAAATTAAAGTCACAGCAAAAACACAAAATGTTAAAAAAAATAAAAAGAAATAAAATAAAAATAAAAACAAATCCTTTCCAAAGAAGGGCCTTACTTAGGGATGTTTCATTAGAACTAGGGTCATGGATACCTACAAAATCAGAGTTGAGAAATCTTATATGACTGGGATTTTTACTCTAATCAGAAGACATTTTCATTGATTAGATGCCAATTCATGGAAGTTTACTTTTGTAGCTTTGAAAAACATTATCAAATAAGTTAATAGTCTAAACAAGATGCTGTGAAGATATTTAAAGTGCTTGAGAGCAGAAATCATAAGTGTTGCCAGGTGTTTCAGAAAAACATTTTATATACAAATTACATATTACCTACAAATTACTTTTATTATCCTCTAAAGCAGTTTCCTAAGACTATCTTCTAAACCTCATTTTAATTAGTTTGGTTTTGGTATACATTTGGAGATAAATGTACATATATAAAATCTTTTAAAATATTCTTAATTAATACAAAGTAGAAGATCTTTAGTCTTCAGAATGTATGTATACTTTTAGCACATTATACCAAATAAATCAGGTAGGTTTCAAAATGTAAGATAAGTTATATGAGCCAAGAATATTCATTTGAATAAATTGGCAGAGCCATTACATAATTTTAGACTTGCAATCTGCTTAATGTATTTGCAATTAGTATTTGCTGATTGGAACTAGAAACTTACTTTTACTAATGGTGTTTAAAATATTTTGGAAGATAAAGGGTCTGAATCTTATTTCATAAATTTGTTGTAGACAACTACATATTACATATGAAAATAGTTATTGTTAATTTGAAATAAGAACTAGGTGATTATGTGATCCAGGGTGAAAATATCATAAAGGAATAGTGTTATATATACAGCTAACATTAATCTTCATTTTTTTCCTTTGTAAAACTTTATGTATATATATGTAGGGTGGAAAAAGAATCTGAAACTATTATTCTAAATAAATAAAAGCACTCCATTATTCATTATCTTCAATTACCTTTGTATTTCAAGTAGAGGAAGTTTTTTATTTCTGGCCTATAATTTCCAGATATTTATATACATTCTCATTTCATGTTCCATGAATATTACTGCCATTTCAATTTGAAGCTGTTCTCAGACTAGCTATCTGGTATTCTCAAGAATGGGTTTTACATACTTTTTATTTCCCAAAGTTCCTAGCACAGTGTTCTGCATACACTAAAAACTTAATATAAGTTTTCTAAATGATGGTGGTATTAAGATTATAGTAATGATGATGATGATGAAGAAGAACACGATAGAGATGGTGCTATATTGGGCCCATAGCAATCTCAAAATATCAAAAGCATAATGAAATCCCATTGAAACATGAAACCAGCCAGGGGGCTGTTTGAAAATGTTTACAGCTTAAATATAAATAAATAGAAAACATACTCTAGTTTATTTTTATTAAATATAGCAGATAGGCTGAGAGTTAGACACTGGAGTTAGACTGAGTTATATTCTTTCTACTCTACTTATTAGAGCTAAAACTTTGTGCAAGTAGTTTAATTGTTTTGTGCTTCAGTTTTCTCATTTGTAAAATGGGAATAGTAATGGTATTTAATTTTTGCGATTATTATAAAGATTAAATGTTATAAGGTTGAGCATTACACAAAGGATTTAGAAGAGTACCCCTATAAACACTAGATAAGTGATAGTTATTATTAAGGTCTTAAAATAAAAAAGTACATTTTTATTTTAGAAAATTTAGGAAGTACTAAACCACAAAGAAGAAAAACAACCCAGTGTCCCATTCTCTAGAGCAACCGTTTATTAATATTTTGACATACTTACTTTTATTGTTTATCAAGCTGTGCAACTTAGTAGTGTAAATAAAGAAGATATCCAGTGATGACAAACTTACATGAATTTTACATAAAAACATTGGGCAATCATTATAAAAATGAAATATTAAGACTATGTGGAAACATAAGAAAATGTTTAGCACAATGTTAAGTAAAAAACATGAATATAAAAAATAACATGCACATGCAATATATTTAATTTTGTAAAATGAAATTTGCAAAATAAAATTAGTGTTAGTGGCATAGGATTTTGCATAATTTATTAAAATAATCATTATTAGACATTATTAGTGTTGTTATTGTTGCTTTAACCTTTCTAAGTCAAATTTGTTTTTTAAAATTTGGTGCCTGGTTGAATTGTAATTATTCCATGGCTGAATTGTTGGATGACAGTGTGAACTCTGCTATTCCCTTGTACCATGGGCCTAGAAGGGACATGTAATGAACAGCAAAGTGTTAACTTGCTCGGTACTCACAAGAGACCAATATGTTGGGTTACTTTGAGCAAGTGTATATCCCAAACTTGTTCAGGTATATATTATGAAGTGTGTGTGTGTGTGTGTGTGTGTGTATCCTGAGGTTGTTTAGATCAACATCAAATATGGTTTCAGATCAACACAGATATGGTATCATGGCAATGTAGGGATGAGCATTGCAGTCAGAAAAGGAGTGTGTGTGTTAAGGGAAAGGAGAGAGAAAAAGTTAGAATAAAGTGCAAAAGGAAGAAGTGAGGGGAAGCAAGATGTAAGATAAAAGAGGTTAGGAGATACAACAAAATGGCAACATGAGAGGGACCTCTGAAAAACTCTTCTGGAGATTACAACTAATAAAACACCTATACCTCAACCAAGGACCCTCTACACATCACACAATCACAGGTAAGAAACGCACTCGTGTCATCAAGGTACCTGCATGTGGGCAGAGGTTTAAACAAAGGAGCAATAAAAGGGGAAGAGAGGAGACACAGCTGCCCAAGTGGGGACTTGGAACTCTACTGCAGGGGGAGGGAGGAAGAAGAAGGCAGTAAGAGAGTGCTCTGGACTTCACTCAGTTCATGGGACAGAGGAAAGGGGGCCCAGAGGTGGGGACATGGGATACCACAACCACCTCTGACCCCAGGAGGTGCAGACTGGTCTGCAAACTGCAGCAGCCAGACTTCACTCCGGTTCCAAGAGGAGGGAGAGTGACTGGGTGGTGAGGAGCTGCAGTGTGAACCCTCCAGCCAGGAAAGAGAAGGAGAAAGCAGGCTCTGTGCGCATTTCTTGGCTCACAGCCAGGATGATCTGAAAGACCAGCAAAGAGGACAGATGACCCCAAGGCTCAGGGCAAAGTCCACACATGGGGCAAACTGAGAAGAGAAAGGTGCAATCACACCCAAACTCCCTGCATGACCCCTGGAGCCATTGGAAGAAAACAAAGCCACTAAAAGCCGCTCCCCAACAGACCTCTGCCCACCCAGTATCAGCAGCTAACACCAAAGAAAATGCAGCAGCAAAGGTCCAGAGAGGACGTCAAAATGAGAAACCAGATAAAGGCAGCTCAAAATAAAGAGATGGGGACAGATGACCCATCAGAAATAGAGCTCAAAGCAATGATTATAAAAATGCTTAAGGAACCAAATGATAATTTCAACAGAGAGACAGCAAGGATTAAAGAAGACATACAAACCATTATAAAGGACCAGAGAGAGATAATGACTACATTAACTGAAATGAAAAACAGAATAAAAGTCACCAAACTAGATAAAATAGAAGCACAAAGCAGTGATTTGCAGGAAAAGCCAGCAGAAAATACCCAGTCAGAACAGTTAGATATAAGAATCCAGGAAAATGAGGATGGTTTGAGGTTCCTCTGGGACAATTTTAAGTGGAAGAATATCAGAATCATAGGTATACCAGAAAGGACAGAGGAAAAACAAGGGATCAAGAAATTATTTGAAGAAATAATGACTGAAAATTTTCCTAACCTGGCAAAGAAAATAGACATACAAGTCCAGGATGCACAGAGAATCCCAAACAAGGTGATCCCAAACAAGAACACACTTAGACACACTGTAATTAAAATGGCAAAAGTTAAAGAAAAGAAAAAATTTTAAAAAACAGCAAGAAAAATGCAAGTGGTAACTTATAAAGGGACACCCATTTGACTCTCAGCTGATTTCTCACCAGAAACTTTGCAGGCCAGAAGGGATTGGCAAAAAATATTCAACGTGACGAAAACCAAGGATCTACAACCAAGAATAATGTATCCAGCAAGGCTAGCATTCAAAATTGAAGGATAGATACAGAGCTTCTCAGATAAGGAAAAGTTAAAGAAATACATCACCACCAAACCAGCACTACAAAGAATGTTAGAGGGACTTCTTTAAGATGGGAGGAAGGATAAGAGAGCGGGTAAAATAAGGGAAAAGGATAGAGAAATTTAGTTTGATTGTTAACATAAAATCAGAAACATCAAAGAAACAAAACTCATGGACACAGTCAATAATTTAGTAGTTACCTGAGGGTAAGGGGGCGGAGGGTGGGGTAGAAGGAACAGGGACACAAATATATGGTAATAGAAACAGAAGTGACTCTGGGTGATGAACACATAATATAATACACAGAAGATGTAATGTGGAATTGTACACCTGGGCCCATGTAATTTTTACTAATCAATGTCACCCCAATAAATTAAAAAAAAAACAAGAAGTTAAAGTGGGGAGGGGTTCCTTGAGCTAGAAGTTGTAGGAAACATTCAGACAACTGTGAATTATATATTATGTTTTAAGTGATAATTAATTTACCTCCTCAACTTTTGCCTGTTTTTTGGTATTCAAATAAAAAGGCATGTTTGAATTGGAGATTATATGCTATCTTTATTGGGAATCCTGAAGAGTATGGGGCATAATGACTGGGCAGGGGTAATTGGGTAGGAGATCTATAAGACCTATAAAAATGTCATAAGATAAATAACTCTATGTAAACTGCTCTAGGCTATCCTAAAGAAATAGCCAGATTATTACAATGTGCATCAATGGCTACTTGACCCTTGGTGCAGGGTGAATAACAATGTTTGCCAGGTTTCAATAGCAGGCATTTTGCTAACTGTAATTTTGACAGGGTGAAGTGCAAGGTGCAGCCTAGTGAAAAGACTTAGGGTGTTCAAAAATATATATTTGTCGGGCTCATCTTAGAAGCATCTCTTAAGATGGAAGACTGGGGTGCCTCTATATCACAGAATGGGTGCCTGCTGGCAGATCCGACTTCTCCCCATCAAACTTCTCCTATTAAATAGGGTAGCAACAGCAAGTAACTCAGACACATGGAGCTCCTCTCAGTTGAAAGAAAATCCTTCTTTAAAATCAAAAAGACATTTGTATTTTACCTCTTGGAGTACCAGAAAATAATAGCAATACATATATTGTACATTTTTCATAGTTTTACAAAATGATCTCCAGGGGTTTTATGGTACTTATAGCTCAGGGAGAGCTGTGGTTTCAGTGTTGCAGTACATTCTTTTGGAGGTAGTTGCTGACACTGGAGCTAATGATTTATTAAAAGTGACATCAAAATGCAGAAAATAGTCCCTGAGAGAAGATGCAGAAAGTGGTTTGTGCCACGACAATTGTTGAAATACATACAATAGCAGTGAAACATTTAAGACGAAGAAGGAAAACAGGAAGGACAAGAAATTCACTTTCAGGGATTGCTGGAGGACTTTGGAAGACTTCCTCTGTAATCCTATCTTCTCCCCAAGTGTTTGTGTAACTAATACCCTCCATCTGCACAAACAGATCAAGGGACAAGCATCTTTTTGGGTGTTTCTTTGGGATGCATTTTCTATCTCTAAGTTGAGGTGGAGGACTTCGGCACTAACTGATTCCACCTTAGAAGGCAGGATGGGTAGTTAATGAGCATGGTTTACTCAGCAAATTTCAGAACAAACCTGCATGAAGTTACCAGAAAAAAAAAAGTTGAACTTCAGAGGTTTCCAACCTATTAAATTTTCCAGCAGTTTAATGATTGTCTAAATACTTATCAGCATATTTAAAACCCAGTAGCACCAGGCTGATAGATACAACTGGGCTTTTAGGCAACTCAGTGAGAACCAAGGAATATAGGGAACTGATCTGAATATTCCACCTCACTTTGGGTGACTGAGCTGTTGATAGGGCCAGGATAGGCTTGTGTCACCCCTGGGCTGGGTTCAAAAGAGAGGTAAATATAAGATTCTTATGCTCTTTTTTCCCACCTTGCTCTATGAATGCACTTAATCTTTTACTTGAATGTAAAATAAATAATTTTAACTGCAATCTATACATTAGGCATATGGGGTAAGACAATATAGGGACCTGTGTTCAAAAAGCTCAAGTGTGCTTGGGGAATGGACACATAAAAAACTAACAACAAAGTAGCATAGCCACTGGAATAATTCAGAGATGCAGAAAGTGATAAGTACCTGTACAGCCACTTTGGCAAACTGTTTAGCAGTATATGCTCAAGTAAACCAACCCTATTACCTATCAATTGCACTTCTGAGTATATGCCCAACAAGAAGGAGAGCATATGCGCACAAAAAAGGCATGTGCAAGAATGTTCATGGCAGCGTTATTCATAATAGTCTCTGAATTGAAGCAACCCACATGTATAGAAGGCTAGGTAAATAAATTGTGTTATATTTATGAAAATAGAATATTACACAAAGAGTACATCTTGTGTGACTCCATTTCATCTATTATGCTAGAAGTTAGAATAATGGTTATCTTTGAGTGGTAAAGTATTGATTGGGAAGAGGTACAAGAGAGTTTGCTGAGCTGCTGGAAGGTCTGATGTCTTATTCTGAGTGGTGGTTACAGGTGTCCAAATAAAAATTAATTAAGCTATATACTTAAGATTTGGGCCTTTTATTATATGTAAGTTATAGCCATATGTAAGTTATATCTCAATAACATAATTTTATACAAGGATTATGTTAAAAATAAAAGAGATATAGTAACATTGATGAGGTTTTCCTGGGACTCATCACCTTAGAAGGCAGAATAGATAGTTAATGAGTGTGCACATTATGGGGTAGTGAGATGCCCATATGAGGGACATTTGACCTACTGTGTTGAATGGTTTTGGGATTTGGACATAAGTTAAGAGGCAGTGTTAGTAGTTCAGAGAAGGAGTTGATTGGGGCCAAAATTAGGGTAATGGAAATAGAGATAGGCAGAGATGAAGGCATTTCAGAGGAGAATAAAAAAGGGTCTCAAGTGACTGAAGCTGTGTGTGGAGGAGATGGGTGAGAGAGAAAAGGAGAGAGTAAAGACAAAAATGGCTCTAAGTATTCTCCTTTTGGTTATTGGGTTGCTCACGCTGGTGTTAATGGAGAGGAACATATTTGGAATCATCTTAAATCATATGATCAGTCGACATGGAAGCAGTCAGAACCAGCATTTAAGTTAATTAACAGCACCTGATACATGACTTGAATTTTCCTTTTGTTCTACATATATGATCCCAAAGCATAGGTCTCTTATACTATGTCTGTGAAATGTAGATCTTATGCAGATCCTTTTTAGTGCCCTAAAGAAAAGTTTTAAAACTTTTAATCGTGATAATATTTCTACATTGATATATTGGGGGTGCCAAAAACACATATAGACACTTTAAGAGATGTTATCTATGTGTTATTTTTCGAAGTTGAATTGAATTATGGTAGCAATGTGTAATATAAAGTTTCCTCAAAAGATAGCATTAATCAAATGAATGCTAGCATCGCCATGAGACAGGCAGGAGAGTCAAAGAAAATGGTGGACAGTTGTCGTTTGAGGACTTAAGACCATTTTGAAGTGGTATTTGAAATTCGAAAACATTGCTCGAATTTCCCCTTCATTCTCCTGACTTGACACCCCTTGACTTCTACATATGGGGGACCTTAAAGGATGTGGTATGCTATAGAAAACCAGCTACACTGGCTGTCCTCTGGGAAGAAATTGAAACAGCATGTTCAGTGATACAAGTGGACACTTTGGTCAATGTTCAAGAAGTAGATCACCATAATCAGAAGTGTCTGGAAGCTGATGGTAACCACTCTGAGTACCTCTTGTAATTGCAGAAGTCAAATGTGACTTATATTCATCTATTGTTATCAGTATATATTGAGTATTACAATTTTAATAGTTATTTTCTTTCTTAAAATGTGTATACATATTTTTGGCACCCTCTGTTTGACACATTTAACACTTGACTCTCTTCAATTTCTATTTTTTCTTTTTCTTGAGACTTTTTATTTTTCATTTAAATTTGATATACAATATTATATTGGTTCCTTATTCTGATACATAGGGTTCCCCTCCGACACCATACATAGTTATTACAATGTTATTGACTATATACCCTATGCTGCATTTTACATCCCTGTGTCTATTCTGTGACTATAAATTTGTACTTCTTGATTTCTTTCCCATTTTTTAACCAACCCCTCCAGCTCTCCTCCCATCACCCCAATAAATCTAGTACCCATTTGACACAGCACAAAGTTACTGCAACCTTATTGGCTGTAGTTCCATGTTATACTCTATGTCCCCATGATTATTGCCTAGTAACAACCAAGCTAAAATTCTCCATCCCTTTCCCTTATTTTACCCACTCTCCCATTTCTCCTCCCATCTTAAAGAAGTCCTTCTAACCTCCTTGGTAGTACTCGTTTAATGGTGATGGACTTTTTTAGCTTTTCCTTGTCTGAGAAGCTTTTTAATCTGTCCTTTAATTTTGAATGCTAGCCTTGCTGGATACATTTATCTTGGTTGAAGATTCTTGGTTTTCATCACGTTGAATATTTTCTGCCAATTCCTTCTGGCCTGTAAAGTTTCTGGTGAGAATTCAGCTGAGAGTTGAATGCTTGTCTCCTTATAAAGTTATAACTTGCATTTCTCCTGCTGCTTTTAGAATTTTCTTTTTCTTTAACTTTTGCCATTTTAATTATGATGTGTCTCAGGGTGTTCCTGTTTGGGATCATCTTGTTAGGGACTCTGTGTTTCCTGGGCTTGTAAGTCTATTTCTTTCACCAGGTTAGGAAAATTTTTAGTCATTATTTCTTCAAATAAGTTCTTGATCCCTTGATTTTCTTTTTCATGTTTTGATAGTCCTGTGATGCAAATTTGTTATGCCCAATGTTGTTGCAGAGGAATCTCAAACCATTCTCATTTTTTTTTTTTTGGATCATTTTTTCTATTTGTTGTTCTGATTGGATGGTTTCTGCTGGCTTTTCTTGCAAATCACTGCTTTGTGCTTCTGCTTCATCTAGTCTGGTGACTCCTTTTTTTAAATTCTTCTTTTCAGTTAATGTAATCATCTCTTCCTGGCCCTTTTTAATGGTTTGCATGTCTTCCTCTCTGTTGAAATTATCATTAAGCTCCCTGAGTATTTTGCGATTGTTGTTTTGAGCTCTGTCTTTGATGGGCCATTTTCCCCCCATCTCTTTTACTTTGATTTTTTGCTGTAAAAATTAATTTTGAGCCCCCTTTCTCTGGTTTCTCATTCTGGCAGCCCCTCCAGATATTCTGCTTCTTAATCTGATGCTGCTGCAGTTTCTTTAGTATTTGCTGCTGATACTGGGTGGGCACAGGTCTAGTGGGGAGAGGTGGCCAGGACTTATGCCTTTGTTTTCTTGCTGTGGCCATAGGGCTGTGTAAGTAGTATGTGTGTAATTACACCTTTCTGTTCTTGGTTTGTCTTGAAGACACTGCCCTGAGCTTTGGAGTTCAGTCCTGTATGCTGGTCTCTCAGACCAGGCTGGTGTGGGTCAATAAGTGCATCTGCAGCCTCCACTCTTTTCCTTCTTCCTGACAGGAGCAAGGATGCATCATGGCTGGGTCACAGTTTGTAAGAGCAGGTGACTAGGTTTTGCACCTTTGTTTTCTGCCTGGGGCTGTCGAGTCTCGTGAGTAGTACTTGGGCTTTCACCTTTCTGTTCTCAGTTTGCTCTGAGGACTCTACCTTGAGACCTGTTCTGCACCTCCTGGGGGCCAAAGTGAGATCTGGTTGCAGTATTTCACAGCCGCCTGCCTCTGAGCCTTCTTTTCTCTGTCCCGTGGACCAAGTGAGGTCCAGTTTGTTCCCCTGCCACCTTTATCCTTCTTCCCCGAGTGGTGGAGTTCCCACATGCAGCTCATATCTCTGTGCTTCCCCTTTTATTTCTCCTTCATTTAACCTTCTGTCCACCTGCAGGTACTTTAATGTGAGAAAAGGGTTTCTTAGTTGTGTTGTGCAGTTTGTAGGGAGTGCTTACTTGAGTTATAGATGTTTTATTTGTTATAATCTCCAGGGGAGTTTTTCAGGGATCGCTCTCATGCTAACATTTTGTTGCTCCTCTGACTCTCTTCTATTTCTAAACTCAGGTCATTCTGGAGTATTGGTAAATTTTATAAACAAATCCTAACCCAAATTTTCTAGCTGTGGGTACAACATACCAAGTCCAGGAGTCTAGGCACAGCAATATATATATGGAAGCATGGACCAGCTTCTCTTATTGTTACATTTGCAGGAGGTGCTATAATTTTTCTTACTGTTTATGCTCATTTTGCATTCTCATGGTTAAGTGCTATGGTGATTTAGGGTAATATTCACCCAGAGGGGTTTGGGGCGCAACAAAATACTTCTGGAGATGGAGAGTAGCTTATATTTTTCTTGTTTACTGCTAAATGAAAAAACCATCATCTCTCTTTCTGTTTAAAACTTATTTAATGTTTTTGGTAGATATTCGTTTTCATTTCCTCAGTATTAACACTAAATAGATGTCATCTGGCTATTAGGGAGAGTTATGTAGGTACGATGCTGTTACTCTCTACCTTCCAGTCCAAGCCTACAGACTGAATAAACCATTTCATTTCCTGGGCTAGGTCAAAGTAACTGATATGGCTTCTCCTACTGCCTTTCCTGCTCTGGGGGCAGGGTACGAATGGCTGACAGAGAGTTTCCTGTTTCCTGTTTGCCTCTAGGAGAGCACAATTCTACACAGCCCCATTTCTTTGCCTATGCAAAGGCAATTGTCCTCTGCTCTTAATCAACCCTCATGGGAAGTCACCTGTGATACTTTGCAGGGTCTAATCTTCTAGAGATAACACTGTTGTTAAAAATTCCTCACTGTGCTGCTTGTTAGAGGAAAAAATAAAGATGATAAAATTGCTGATGAATTACAGCTATTGTTACAACTAATTTGAGGAAGACTTTCTGAAATTAAAATTTTATTAGCTAATCTTTTGGATATTTTTATATTTTATTTATTTTTAGTATGCAAAAAGTTATACCTTTAAATTGGAAATGCTTATAATAAATTTTTTATTTATATTTTTAAAAGTAAGAAAGAAATTTTTGAGCTCAATCTGTTAAATTTATAAATTTGAACAGGTCAATTTTATGCTTCATACAATTAATGAGGATTTTCAATTAAGTAATTCATTTTGTGAGATGTGTAAGGTCACCAAACTCACATTTGGAAACAGAAATGTACCTGTTATGTTACCATTTTTCTGAGATTCCAGGCTCTCACTGCTCTAATTCCATCTGTGTAATCTCAGTGTTCTTACATTATGGAATCCTTTATTTTTGTGAAATCCACCTCCTCACAGCCCTCTGAACCTGCCTGCCTTTTTCCAAACTCTAGGGCAATGGCTCTCAAAGTGGTTTAATGTGCATGAGAATCACCTGGAGGGCTTGTTATATTACAGGGTTTCTGATTCAGTAGGTCTGTAATGAGGCCTGACTATTTGCACTTCTACCAGGTGATGTTGATACTGCCGGTTCAGGGACCACACTTTGAGGACCACTGCATTTGACCTTTGCTTGAACTGCCTGTGGTAGACAGAATAATGTCTCTCCAAATATGTCCACATCCCAATCCCCAGAACTTGTGGGTAACTTATGTGGCAAAGGGGCTCCACATGTATGATTAAGTTAAGGATCTTGAGATGATCAGAGTATCCAGTGTAATGACAATGGTCCTTATAACAAGAAAGCAAGAAAATCAAAGGCAGACAAAGGAAAGTTGATGAAAGAAGTAGAAGTTTAAGTGATGTACTTAGACTATGGAGGAAAGGGCGGCAAATCAAGGATTTCAGGTGGCCTTTAGAAGATGAAAAAGGCAAGGAAACATATTCTCTCCTGGAGTCTGTAGAAAGAACAACGCTCAGCCAACACATTGATTTTAGCCCTGTAACACTCATTTCAGACTTCTGACCTCAGAACTATAAGATAATACATTTGTTTTAAGCCAGTAGGTTTGTGGTAATTTGTTTTAGTAGACAATTGGAAACTAATACAACTTTCTACCTTGTGTTGCAGGCTACCTAAATCCTACCCACTTTAGCTCAAATGTAGCAGTTGTCTACCTCAAATTACATCTTCATGATGTTTTTACTCAGTGATCTCAGTTCAGAATTTTCTATCCTCCTGTGAATTCCTAGAACATTTACTGTCTTGATCAGTTATATATGTATTTAAAAGATCTCATTCATTTAACAGTTTGCTATGTTGTAGACCTCAAAGTGAGGCTGCTGATGAAAAGCTAGAATTTCTCTCTTAAGGAGTTTATAATCTATCAAGGGAGGCAGACATGTGACCACTTTAGTCATATATATCACATACATGGTTATGTACATATGATAAGTACATCTGATTTATGTGCAGAGCATATATCATATATCTAATTTTCTGAAGACAGTAATGAGTCTTCTTTTGAACTACGTTCATTATTTTAGAAAAATAAGATTTTTATTTTAAAAAGCCTGATAGAAAAATTATACTTTTCTTATGTTAGGATTATATGAATTATCATTTCAGAAATACATTTTATTTATTAAATTCTTTCAAAAGTTTGAGTCCATAGTGAAGGAGGAGAGAGAGATAGAAAGGAATATGATTTTCTTTTTTTGAACCAACAACTAGCACTTCATCATGAAAACAGCATTGAATGGGAGTTAGAAAGCCAAAGTTCTTATTTTGGAGCAAATAAGATTTCTGTAGAATGAGTGAGTTTAATTAGATTAGTGGTCCCCAACCTTTTTGGCACTAGGGACTGGTTGTGTGAAGGACAATTTTTCCATGGACAGGAGGTTGGGGGGATGGTTTTGGAATGATCCAAGCACATTACTTCATTGTGCACTTTATTTCTATTATTATTACAATATAATACATTATGACATAATTATAAAGTGGGAGCCCTGAGTTTGTTTCCTGCAACTAGATCGCCTCATCTGGGGTGATGGGAAACAGTCACACCCGAAGTGTGTGGCTTGTGTCCAGTCTACTCAGTAATCTCATTTTGGTTGCTGTCACTGCAGAAATCCCTGCTTCACAAAGATAGGGTGTTGAAAATGAAAACAGGCTTTTCAGTGCTTTTGTGGCAATCTCAGGATTTCCACCTTGACTTTAATCCAGAATGTATAGAGATTTGAACTTTTCTCAAACATATTTTTAAGGCCACCATCATTTGTGGTCTGAAGCATTTGATCCTTTTTTAGCATGGACAAAGTCAGTTCACCTGGGTTATTCACAAATGTGTTGTGGATCCATCCTTCTCAGTCTGGGGATCTTTCGTGGTTGGGAAGCAATACTCAGATGCATTTGAAAGCTGAGGTAGGTGATCATGCACCAACTGAGAGAAAGAAGACCCTGGCTAAGTCTCTTTCAAAATCTCTGTTAATGTTTGAAACATGTCAAAAATTCCAAAGTTCACTTGTCACCCCCATAATTGAATGCAGCCACTTTATCTGCTGACTTGAACACAGTTGTTGTTTACCCCTGAAGTGACAGATTGAGTTCATTGAGCAGGCTGAATATGTCATACAAGTGAGCAAGTTTTGTGACCCATTCTATGTCACTGAAATGTGCTGCCAGTGGTGACTGATTTTCTAAAAGAAATCTCTGTAATGGCTCTCATAACTCTAAAACTCTGACATCTACCTTTAGAAAGCCATCTCACTTCTGTGTATAAGAGAAGACATGTGTGCTCTGTGTCCACCTCCTCACAGAGCTGCATGAACAGACATGAGGTAAGGGCATGTACTTTACAGAGGTTGATAAATTAATCACATCCTGCAAAATGTTGTTAAGTTCAGGTGACACTTTTTGACTGCTCAGCATTTCACTATGGATGACACAGTGCGTAGACTCACATTTAGAAGCGACCTGTTTGACTTGAGTAGTAAAACCAGAAAGCCGTCCAGTCATGGCAGCTGCTTTGTCTGTGCGTACACTGACAGAAAATGACCAATTCAATTTTCCTGATGTGTAGTCATTCAAAGACTTGAATCTTTTTGCAGCTGTGGTGTTGGTTGGCAACAAAAGTGCACATCACATATCCAAATGCACATTGTCCTGAAAAATATATCTCACAAAAACAAGCATTGTTGCCTTGTTGTCAATATCAGTAGAATCATCAACCTGGATTGCATACCGTGGTAACTCATTAATCCTCTCTAATAGTTATGCCTCAGTATCCTCTGCTATTTTATCAATTCATCTAGTTATGGTGCTAGCTGAAAGAGGAACATGTGCCACCTTTTGAACTGCAGCCTCTTCTATAAGTTCACAAAAAATGACCTTAGCAGTAGGCATGATCAACTCTTTACCAATAGTAAAGGGTTTCTTAGCTTTAGCAATGTGTTTATCCTCTAAGAATGATTCTCTCAGTGCAGACAATTTGATGAAGTGGTGGCCTTCAATAATTGCTTGTTTTTCATGTTCACGTTTTTTTTTTTGAAAAATTCCAAAGCCTTGTCTTTTAATGCAGGGTATTGGTCTTCATGTGGCAAAGCAGTTTTGAAGGTTCCATGACTTCTTTGGGTAGCTGGCCACCACATACTATACAAAATGGGCTTGGAGAATGTGAACCACCTGCTGCAATGAACCCATAATTTAGGTAGAAATCTTGATATTTTCTTTTAAATGTAGATTTTTTTCTTGATGGTTTTAAAGTCTTCTGCTGTCCTCATCACTGGGTCTTTCCCCCTTTTCAAAGAAGCTCTCCAGGGACATTTGATTTTTACTCATTTTTGCTATGGTTAGCTTGTGGGCTTACCAAAACTGTGACTGAGACAAATGTGCAGTGCAGTAAAAAGGAGCAGATGAAAGTGGTAAATAAAATATTGGGTGGGCCACACATGGACTAAAATAAGTATCAGATTCTGACTTAGAGCCTACTACCAGATGCTGCTGTACAATTGAGGGACATAAACTCACTTGCTACTATAAAGCCTGCCACCAGATGTAGCTTAATTGTCACTTTGCCACTCACTGACAGGTTTTGATATGAATTTGTAAGCAATTGAATTATTATGGTGTCTGTGCAATCAAACATCTCTGCTAATGTTAATCTATATTTGTAGCCACTCCCCAGTGCTAGCATCACTGCCTCAGCTCCACCTCAGATCATCAGGCATTAGATGCTCGTAAGGAACTCGTAACCTAGATCCCTCACATGGCACAGTTCACAATAGGGTTTGTGCTCCTAGGAGCACAGGAGGCAGAGCTCAGACAGTAATGTGAACTGTGCCATGTGAGGGATCTAGGTTATGGTGCACCATAACTAGATGAAACAAAGCTAATGTGAGCAATGAAGTGTGGCTATAAATACAGATGAAGCTTCACTAACTTGTCCGCTGCTCACCTCCTGCTGTGTGGCCCACTTCTTAACAACCACAAAAAGGTACAGGTCTGTGGCCTGGGGTTTGGAGACCCTGATTTAGATGATGTCTAAAATTCTTTCAGATCTAAAGTTCTATTGTGCTATAATCTTTTCTCACAACCCAGAGCACAGTGTGTTGCATCTGAGAAGGATTGGCTAAATGAAATAATCTGAGTGCTATTTTGGAAGTATCAGACTGTTTTATAATCCACACATTGCTGAAGTATAAACATGTTTGTTTCTGGGACAAAATGGAGTTCTTGGACACAAATTAAAATGAAATTTCAGTTTTAGGATGAAATTGCTTATTTGAAAATAAATTCAGGTAGGTTAATGTATTTTAACAACTTAGCATATATGTAACACCTCTTGTTCTCTATTAACTCAAAAAATGTCTCAATGTCTTAAATATCTTGCAGCATAAGGGACAGACTGCTTAAATAGTGAAGTGGGAATTTGGCAATCAGTTTGTAGGTTATGAGAGATTATGATTCACTCTAGGGCAATTTGTCAAAAATCATCAATCATGACATTTTTGGTAATGGTGAATTGCAGATCAATTTTTCAAATGACAATAATTATAAATGATGAATGAAACTTAAAAAAAAAACAATTTTGAAGGCATCTGAGAACTGCCAAGACAGAATGAGTTTGAGCGGCCAAGATTCTGTAGAGAAGAAAAATACATGAATGAACTCAACTTTTTGTTGCCCATTTCTCTCTCAAGGCATTTGAAGACAAGTGGAGGATGAAACATGAAGAAGCTGAACAAAAAATGGTGGCTGAGAGACTGAGTTCCTATCATGTTATATAACTGAAGGAACAATATTGAAATCAAGGACCCACCAATAAAGAGGACCTCTTGTAAACACTCCAGAGTTTCACCTAGGAGTAAGGATAAAGTAGAAATAAATAACTCTTACAAAAAACAAAATCCTTCTTCATGCCCAGCCAACTCTTGATTGGATTATGGTGATTGGTTGTGACTCTGAATACCTGTTAGAAACAAAAGTAAACCATCTCTGGAGGACTATAATATTAGACACAACCTCAAATTATCTCTATAGCTTTTTATCCTCAATGTCAGGCATGCAATAAAAATCAAGGAAAAAAATAGACAATAAATATAGACTGACAGAATATCCTGGTATTTGAGTACTAAACACATGGCTTTAAAACAATATGTTCAAGTAATTAGATGACAAGGTGGAAAATTTCAGCAGGGAACTGAAAATCATGAAACAAAGCTAAACATTAGTTCTATAACTGAAATTTTTAGTACTTGAAATTAAGAATTAAATAGATAGCTTTAAGAGCATATTAGATAGTGCAAAGAAAAGGTTAGGAAACTGGAAGATACATCTGAAGAAAATATCCTAACTGAAGAATTGAGAGAAGAAAGTATGAAAAGTACAAAATCAAATGTAAGGATACAGAGACAAATGAAAAGATGTAATACATGTGATTGGAGTGCCAGGAGAGAAAAGAGACAGTAGAGCAGAAGCAATATTTAAATATTGATTAGAGTTCTCTGGTGGAAGATATCAAGCCACAGATACAAAAATTTCCATGGACCCCCAAGCTGAATAAATACAAAAATTCACTATGGAGCCTTGACTATCAGAAATAGTTACTTTCACTCATTTACTCAACTAAAATATTAAAATTTTCAGACATGCTATGAGGGATGGCTGTTGAGATGTGAGCATAAATTGTTGATTTGGATTGTCAGGAAACTGCTTTAAGAGAAATAAACATTGTCACATGCCCTTTGCCCTTGCCCACAACCTCCTTCATGCTTCTTGGAATGAGGCATGATAGTTGAGTTTCAGCAGCCATATTGGTTCGTTATACCATTGTAGTGCTTAATTTCATGTGTCAATTTGGATAAGCCACAGTATTTAGATAATTGGTTAAACACTAGTTTAACTGTTGTTGTGAAGGTAATTTTTTAATGTTAAGATTAATATGTAAGTCAGTAGGCTGAGTAAAGCAGCTTTCCCTCTATAATGTTGGTAGGCCTCATTCAATCAGTTGAAGGACTTAGAGAAAAAAATAGGGCATCTCTCAAAATACAGAAATGTGGTCTGCCTTTGGATTCAAGTTGAAACATTAATTCTTTCCTAGGTCTCCAGCCAAAATCTTTGATCTAGTCCATTTCCATGAATCAAGTCCTTAAAATTCCCTCCTTCATAGATTATACATACATCCTATTACTTCTGTTCCTCTGGAGAATGATAATACAGCCATGAAAGTCATATGCCAAGGACAGTGGTGCAGAAAGATATAAGGAATCTGGTACTCTCACACCAGCTCTAAACTGCCTACCTACGGACTTTGTTTTTGTGGGAGACAAGTAAAGCTGTTCATGTTTACGTGTTTTTCATTAGATTTTATTAACTATGCAGCACAAAAAAACACTGAGAAAACAGCAATTAAGAATGTACCCGAATCATGTTCAGCTTTTCTTTTTACTCAAGCAACAGTCATGCAGAGCAAAAGTCCAGGCTGATTCTGTTTTCTTCACTTGTTTATAAGTCTCTATTTATTTTAGAGTATATGAAGGCACAAGGAACGTGGATTCTGTACAGTATGTTTTTATAGTAATTAACCATGAGTCAGGCCAATGAACTCTGAGATTTACTTGGTCCTACCACGTGGAGAGAAATTCCCTCTGATGGATATTAAGTGCTCTAAATATGTAAAAATATCTAATCCAATTTCCATTAGATTTATATATCACAAATACGGTAAGATATTAAACACACTTATAAAGTACTATAGATAGCATTTATGGAAGAATTATTTTAAGACAAATCAGATATTTATTTTTTCAATTTTCTTGAAATAGAAAAATCAAACTAGTTGAACATAACAAAATGAAACAAAAATATAATTTAGACCAAACCTAAACCAAAAAAAGATTGGTTAAAATTATTTTCTTTATTCATATCAAGGCTAGAAATTAAACTGTTGTGTGCAAGACTGTTTCATCTCTAGAATCAAAATAATGTTAGTGAATACATATTTTCTTCTTCCATTTGCATTGTTCCCCTGCTATATATGGCTGAGTTCTTAATTGTATCTGTTATGACAATGGTATTTTTTTTGCTTTAAAGAAAATACTTGGTTTTCTTTTAAGGATATTTTTTCATGAAGTCTGTTGGAAAGAATTTATAGATGCTTTTGTGACAGGATTTGTCTGGATTCTGAAAGAAAATTCACCACATAAACTGTGATGTGAATGGATACAACATGATTGACCTAGAGAAATTACGTTAAACTTTAGCAAAGTCACAAATAAAAAAGATGCTTTATGACTAATGATTAATGTGCTATTTAGGATAAGCTTTATTGGATGCATCATATCTATAATTGGTATGGCTTGGAAATGTAGTTTTTTTGTTGTTTATTTGTTTTTTAAACAATCCAATAGTAATAGTTTCCCAAGGCTGCCTATAAAAATTTTTAAAACTTTCTTTGAAAGCAACACACTTTCTGGACCTGGGAACTTATTTTACTTTTGTCTGTCATAATCTTGAAACTTAACTGGGATGTTCAAACTGCACAACCACAATGCTCAAAAAGACCAAGAATAGAACATACTTTGAAAATCAAGTAACAATCTGAAATTGGGATTCTTTCTTTTTTCTCCATTTACATCTATTAATTAAAAATATTTGTTTTCTCTTCTTTCCTCTGTGATAAATATCTCTTACAGAGCTTGTAGGCTCTCAGGTCAAATCTAACTGTTTGAGAGAGATACCTTTATTTTCATATGCCCCATGGTTTATTTTCTCACTTTATACTCTATTCTACTATAACTTCCAACTATTCCATGTTGCAATTAACCAACTGGTCAGAAAATCCCTTTAAAAATGTTCCTCTTATTGTGTCTTTTTGTTTTATTCTGAAGAAAAGAATTTTAGTAGTTTGAAAATAAAATGAAAAGTAGAAACCATATACAGTAGACTCAGTTAACTGGTACCCATGGGATTTGCAGGTGCTGGATAAATGTAAGTAGACCTTTCATTAGCTGAAACTCAAACAACTGGCACTCTCAAGCAACGGGCATAATTTTGCCTGTTGCTTGAGGGCGCCTGTTGCTTGAGTTTCATTTAAGGAAGAGTCAACTGTATTACAATTAGTAGAGACTGAATTCAATCTATTTTATTAACTTCCTTTGGTGTTTTTCTTCAATGCAGTGTCTTTTATTTTATTTAAAAAATTTAAACTAACCTTTTTATTTTGAGATAACTGTGGGTTCACAAGCAGTTATAAGAAATAACACAGAGCAATGCTGTATATATATATATTTTTTTAATTCATTTTTAATGTTAGACTTTTTGGGGTGACATCTGTTAGCAAGGATTACATAGGTTTCAGGCATACAATTCCACAGTGCATTGTCAGCTTGTTATATAATAAGTTCACCACCTAATGTGACTTCTCTTTCCATCACCTTATATTTAGCTTCCCTCCCTTCTCTCCCACCCCCTCCCCATTCTCCCCTTCCTAACCCACTCGTCCCCAAATAAACATTAAATTATTGATTGTGTCCATGGGTTATTTGTTTGTTTGTTCATTTCTTTTTCTTTGATGCTTACAGTTTTACATTCCACATATAAGTGAAGTCATACAGTTTTTGGTTTTTTCTGTCTGGCTTATTTCACTAAGCATCATGACCTCCAGGTTCATCGATTTTGTTGCAAATGGCAATATTTCATCTTTTCTTACAGCTGAGTAATATTCCATTGTGTATATGTAGCACAATGCTGTATATTTTTTACCCATTTTTTTCTAATGATAACTACTGCAAAATTACAGTACAATATCATAATTAGGATATTGACATCGATATACTCAAGATACAGAAGATATCCTTCACTGTAGGGGTCTCTCATGTTGCCCTTTTTATAACCATGTTGCTTCTCCTCTGTCCCCATTCCCTGATTAGCACCTGGCAACATTAACCATTCTACATTTCCATAATTTTGTCACTTCAAGAATGTTATATAAATGGAAATACATAGTAGTAATCTTTTGGGTTTGACTTTTTTTACTCAGCATCATTCCCTGGAGTTGAACATCTTTTCATGTAACTTATTTGCCATTTGTGGGTCTTCTCCAAAGAAGTATCTCTTCATGAGTTTTATCTATTTTCTAATTTCCTATCTACCCATTTCTGTCTGATTTTTAACTGTTGAGTTTTGAGAATTTTTCATATTTTATCCATACTAGTCCTTTTTAGATTTTGTGGTTTACAATAATTTTTTCCTAGTCTGTAGCTAGTCTTTTTATACTCTTGACAGGATCTTTTATTTTTATTTATGTACTTTTTAATTACCATTGATAATCAATATATGTATTTTATATTAGTTTTAAGTGAATGGCATACTGGTTAGATATTTATATAATTTACAAAGTGATCCCCCAGATTATCCTAGTGTCCACCTAGACCATACCTACTTATTACTTTACATCCCCATGACTATTTTGCAGCTACCAATTGTACTACTTACCTGCTTCAACTTTTTCACCCAGCCTCCCAACCTCCTTATCTGACAACCAGCAGTTTGTTCTCTATACCTATGAGTCTGTTTCTGTTTTGTTTATTCATTTATTTTGTTCTTTGAATTCCACATATAAGTGAATCATATGGTATTTGTCTTTCCCTGTCTGATTTATTTTCATTAGTATAATATCCTTTCGGTCCACGCATGTTGTCACAAATGGTAAGATTTCATTCTTTTCATGACTGAGTAAGCTTCCTCTTCTTTATCCAAGCATCTATTGATGAGCATTTAGGTTGCCTCCATATCTTGGCTATTGTAAATACTCTGCAATGAACAGAAGGGAGTGCATGAGGTCAGACAATGAATTTCATGAATTTATCCTAGAAAAAGTGCTGCATACCTCACTGCTGAATAACATTACAGTGCTCACCTTTGAAGTACTCCCCTTGGGAAGCTGTGCACTGATTTCAGTGCCTAGTCCACCTTTCAAAGCAATTTTGAAAACTTTCTTTCTGGAATGGCCATCAGAGCTGTTGTTGTACCCAAAATCTGACAATTAAGTTCACAAACTTGCCCCCATGCACTTTTGTTGGCAGCACTGTACAAATGACTCAGTTTTTTGATAAATTTGGATAAATATACAGAAGTAGACTTGCTAGCTCATAAGGTAGCTCTATTTTTAACTTTTTGAGAAACATCCATACTATTTTCCTAGTGGTTGCACCACTTTGCAATTTCACTAATAGTGCATGCACAAGGCTTCCCTTTTCTCCACATCCTCTCCAACAGTGTTGTATTTTGATTTATTGACTATAGCCATTCTGACAGCTGTGAGGTGATATCTCATTGTGGTTTTAATTTGCATGTCTCTGATGATTAGTGATGTTAAGAATCTTTTCATATGTCTATCAACCATCTGTACACCCTCTTTGGAGAAATATCTATTTAGGTCTTCTGCCCAGTTTTTAACTGAATTATTTATTTTTTTGGTGTTAAGTTGTATGAATTCTTTATAAATTTTGGATATTAACCCCTTATCAGGTATGTCATTGGCAAATATCTCCTTCCAATTGGTAGGCTGTCTTGTTTTCTTGATGGTTTCCTTTTTCTGTGCAAACCTTTTTTATTTTATTTGTTTATTTTTTCTTTTGTTTCCTTTGCTTGAGAAGATATATCAGGAAAAATACTACTATGAGCAATGTCAAAGAGTTTACTGTCTATGTTTTCCTCTGAAAGTTTTATAGTTTCAGGTCTTATATTAAATCTTTAATCCCTTTTGAGTTTATTCTTATACATAGAGTAAGAAGGTGGTCCAGTTTCTTCTTCTCCTTTTTTATTTTATTTTTTTGCATTTATGTCTCCAGTTTTCCTAGCATCATTTATTGAATAGACTGTCTTTATATCAGCATATATTCTCACCTCCTATGTCATAGATTAATTGATCATATAGGTGTGGGTTTATTTTTGTGCTCTCTATTCTGTTCCATTGATCTATATGTCTGTTTTTTATGCCAGTACCATGCTGCTTTGATCACTATAGCCTTTTAATACAGTGTGATATCAGGTAGCATGATACTACCAACTTTGTTCTTTGTTCTCAAGGTTATCATGGTTATTCAGGGTATTTTGTGATTCTGTGTAAATTTTAGGATTATTTGTTCTAGTTCTGTAGAAAATGCCACTGATATTTGAATAGGGATTACATTGAATTATAGATTGCTTTGAGGAGTATAAAAATTTTAATGATGTTAATTCTTCCTATCTATGAGCATGGTATATGCTTCCATTTATTTGTATCTTCTTTAATTTCTTCCTTGATCTCTTATAATTTTCCACATATAGGTCTTTTATTTCTTCTGTTAAATTCATTTTTAGGTATTTTATTTTTTGATGCAATTATACATGGACTTGTTTTCTTAATTTCTCTTTCTGATAGTTCATTATTGGTGTATAAAAATGCAACTGATTTCTGAATGTTAATTTTGTATCTTGATACTTTACTGAATTTATTTATCAGTTTTACTATTTTTTGGGGGTGGAATCTTCAGGGCTCTCTCTAGTATCATGTGATCTGTGATAGTTTTACTTCTTCCTTTCCAGTTTGGATGCCTTTTATTTCCTTTTCTTGTCAATTGCTGTGGCTAGAACTTTCCATATAATGTTAAACAAAACTGGTGAACATGGACATCCTTGTCTTGTTCCTGATCTTAAGAAAAACACTTTTAGCTTTTCACTATTGAGCATGATGTTAGTTATGGATTTGTCATACATTATGTTGAGGTAAGTTCCTCCTGTTTCCACTCCACTAAGAGTTATTATCATAAATGTATGCTGAATTTTGTCAATTGCTTTTTCTGCATCTATTGATATGATCATATGATTTTTACCTGCATTTGTAAAATGTTGTGTATCTTGTTAATTGATTTGTGAATATTAAAACAATCTTGCATTTCAGAAATAAATCACACTTGATCATGGTATATTATCTTTTCTTTCTTGTTAGACTTATTGGGGTGACATTGGTTAGCAAGAATTACATAGGTTCCAGGTGTACAATTCTACAGTGCATCGTCAACTTGTTGTATAATAAGTTCACCACCCAGTGTGGGTTCTCTTTCCATCACCTTATATTTAGCTTCCCCTCCCTCCTTTCCCATCCCTTCCCTCTTCTCCCACCCCCTTCCCACTTGCCTCTGAATAAACATTAAACTATTGATTGTGTCCATGGGTTTTTTGTTTGTTTGTTTGTTTGTACTTTGTTGCTTTCAGTTTTATATTCCGCATATAAATGAAGTCATAGTTTTTGGTTTTTTCTGTCTGACTTATTTCGTTAAGGTGATGATCTCTAGGTCCATCCATTTTGTTGTAAATGGCAGGATTTCAGCTTTCCTTACAGCTGAGTAATATTCCATTGTGTATATGTACCACAGCTTCTTTATTCAGTCATGTATATTATCTCTATGATGTACTGTTGAATTCACTTTGCTAATATTTTGTAGAGAATTTTTGCATTTATGGTTTTTCAGAGATATCAGCCTATAATTTTATTTTTTGTAATGTCTGTTTGATTTTGAAATCAGGGTAATGGTTGCCTTGTAAAATGAACTTGGAAGATTTCTCTCCTCTTGAACTTTTTGGAATAGTTTAAGAAGGATAATTGTTAACTCTTTTTTGAATGTTTGGTAAAATCACCTGTGAAGTCTTTTGGCCCAGGACTTTTGTTTGTTGGGAATTTTTGGTTACTGATTCAATTTCATTAGTAGTTATTTATTGGTTCAGATCTTCTGTTTCTTCTTGATTAGGTCTTGGAACATTGTATGTTTCTGGGAATTTATCTATTTCTTCCAAATTGTCCAATTTGTGGACGTATAGTACTTTCTTATAATCCTTCATATTTCTGTGGTGTCAGTTGTCACTTCTCTTTATTTGAAATTTTATTTGAATCTTTTCTCTTTATTCTTAATGAGTTTGGTTAAATTTACATCAATTTTGTTTATCTTTTCAAATAAACCAACTCTTGGTTTCATTCATCTTTCGTAGCATTTTTTTAGACTTTTATTTATTTCTGTTCTTTATTTTTTTTTCTTTTACTCATTTTGGGATTTTATTGATGTTCTTTTTCTAGTCCCTTAAGATGTAAGTTTAGGTTGCTGGAGATTTTTTTTTTGTTTCTTGAGGTAGGCTTATATAAGATGGGATAATTAATTTTGTGAACTCATCCTAGAAAAAGTGCTACACACTTTATTGCTGAATATCACTGTAGTCACCGTCGAAGTGCTCTCCCTGGGAAGCTATGCACCAACACCAGTGCCTTGTCCACCCTTCAAAGCAATTTTGGAACTCTTTTTCTGGATTGGCCGTCAGAGCTGTTGTATCTTACCAAGTTGTTTGTAAGTGCACAGTGGCAAGTTCGCAAACTTAATTGTCAGATTTTAGGCAAAATGACATCTCTGATGGGCATTCCAGAAAGAGTTCCAAAATTGCTTTGAAGGGTGCACTAGGCACTGGCATCGGTGCATAGCTTTGGATTACTTTGAAGGTGACCATAGTGATATTCAGCAATGAGGTATGTAGCACTTTTTGTAGGATGAATTTATAAAATTAATTGTCCAACCTCATATTGCTATGAGTTTCCATCTTAGAACTACTTTCTCTCTGTCCCATAATTTTTGAGTCTCTGTGTTTTCATTTTCATTTGTCTTAAAGTGTCCTTTGATTTTTTTCTTGATCTCACATTTAATAAATTTATTGTTTAGTATCATCTTATTCAGCCTCCATGTATTTCTATGCCTTTCAGTTTTCTTCTTATAATTGATTTCTAGTTTCATAACATTGTGGTCATGTAAGATGCTTGTTATTATTGCAATTTTCTTAAATTTATTGAGACTTCTTTTGTAGCCCATGGTCTATCTTGAAAAATGTCCCATGTGCTCTTGGAAAGAATGTAGATTCTGTTGCCTTGGGGTAAAGTGTTCTAAAAATATCAATTAAATTAATCTGGTCTAAGGCTCCTGTTTCCTTGATGTTTTTGTCTGGAACCTCTATCCATTTCATTGATGTCAGTGAGATGTTAAATTCCCCAGTGAGATGATTGTGTTACTTTTGATCATTCCATTTATGTCTGTCAAAATTTGTTTTTGAATTTAGATGCTCCTATGTTGAGTGAGTAAATATTTACAAGTGTTATATCCTCTTGTTGGATTGATCCTTTTATCATTATGTAGTGTCCTTCTTTGTCTCTTTTTTTTTAAAGTCATTTTTATTGTTAGACTTATTGGGGTGACATCTGTTAGCAAGGATTACATAGGTTTCAGGCATACAATTCTACAGTGCATTGTCAACTTGTTGTATAATCAGTTCACCACCTAATGTGACTTCTCTTTCCATCACCTTATATTTAGCTTCCCCCCCTTCTCTTCCACCGCCTCCCCTTTCTCCCCTCCCTGACCCACTCGTCCCCAAATAAACATTAAACTATTGATTGTGTCCATGGTTGTTTGTTTGTTCATTTCTTTTTTCTTTGCTTTCAGTTTTATATTCCGCATATGAGTGAAGTCATACAGTTCTTTGTTTTTTCTGTCTGGCTTATTTCACTAAGCATGATGATCTCCAGGTCCATCCATGTTGTTGTAAATGGCAATATTTCATCTTTTCTTATAGCTGAGTGATATTCCATTGTGTATATGTACCACAGCTTCTTTATCCAGTCATCTGTCGCAGGGCACTTTGGTTGTTTCCATGTTTTGGCCACTGTGAACGGTGCTGCAATGAACATGGGGGTACATGAGTATTTGCGGACAAAGGTTTTCAAGTTTTCTGGGTAGATTCCCAGAAGCGGGGTTTCTGGGTCAAATGGTAACTCCATTCCCAATGTATTCTTTGTCTCTTTTTATAGACTCTATTTTAAAGTCTATTTTTTCTCATGTAAGTATTGCTTCCCTGGCTTTTTAAAAAATTTCCATTTGCATGAAGTATCCTTTTTCATCCCTTTATTTTTAGTGTGTGTGTATTTCTTGATCTGAAGATGGTCTTTTGTAGACAGTGTATGTATAGGTCTTGTGTTCTTATCCACATAGCCATGCTATGTCTTTTGATTGAAACATTTAATTCATTTACATTTAAAGTGATTATTGATAGGTATGTAGTTATTATTATTTTATTTTTCATATCCATGTTCTCTTCTTCTTCTTCATCTTTGAGAAATCCCTTTAATGTTTCTTGTTATACTGATACAGTGGTGATGATTTTCTTTAGCTATTTCTTGATTGAGAAGCTCTTTACATCTCCTTTGGTTCTAAATGATAGCTCTGCTAAGTAGAGTAATCTTGCTTGTAGGTCCTTGTTTTTCATCACTTTGAATATTTTGTGCCAATACCTCTGGCCTGCAAAGTTACTGTTGAGAAATCAGCTGAAATTCTTATGGGAGCTTCCTTGTAAGTAACAAACTGCCTTTCTCTTCTTCTTGGAAATTTTTATCTTTGCCTTTAACCTCTGGCATTTAATTATTTGTCTTGGTGTGGGCCTCCTTGGGTTCATCTTGTTGGGGACTCTCTGTTCTTCCTGAGCTTATATATTTATTTATTTTTTGCCAGGCAAGTGAAATTTTTTTATTGTTATTTCATCAAATAGATTCTCAATCCCTTCCTCTCTTTCTTCTCCTTCTGGTACCCTTATGATGGAACTATTGGTACACTTGATGTAGTTTCAAAAGTCCCTTAAATAATTTTTACTTTATTTCAAATTCTGGTTTTTGTTTTGTTTTGTTTTGTTTTCCTGTTCTGATTGGGCTTTTCTGCTACCATGTCTTTCAAATCACTTATTTGATCCTTTGATTCATCTTATCTGTTGTTGATTCCTTCTAGTATATTTTCATTTAGGATTGGGTCTTTTTATTATTTCTATGTCCGTTTGATAGGATCTTTTACAAAGGAAAAGCTTTAGTTTTGATGAAGTCTTATTTATCAATTTTTAAAAATTGTATGGCTCATACTTTTGGTATTGCTTACAAACTCTTTGCTTAACCCTTAATTCCAAGGGCTTCCCTCTGCCCCCTTTTTATTAAGTTTTATCTTTTACATTTAAGTCTGTGATTTATTCTGAGTTAATTTTTATATAAGGTATGAGACTTAGGTCAAAGTATTTTCCTCTCTCTCTCCCCACCCTCCTCTCTCAAATACAGATTATCCAATTTATCCAGCATCATTTCTTGAAAAGCCTACCTTTGATCCATTAAAGTGCTTTGCACTTTCGTCAAATACCAAGTGGGTATATTTGTGTGGAAATGTTTCTGGTTTCTTTGTTCTGTTTCATATGTTTGTCCCTTTGCAAATCTTTGTTACTATATCATAGTCTTTATTACTGTAGTTATATTATGTTTTGAAATTGCGTAGACTGAACCTCCACTTTCTTCTTCCTTTTCAAAACATTTTTAGCTACTCTAGCTTTTTTGTTTTTCCATATAAATTTAAAAATAATTTTTTATCTACACAACAATCTAGGAATTTAATTAAGTTAGTATATCAATTCAGAGATAACTGACATCTTATCTATATTGGGTCTTCCAATCCATGAGCATAGTATCTCTTTCTATTTATTAAGATCTTTGATTTCTTTCTAATGTTGTGTAGTTTTCATGATATAAATTTTGTACATGTTTTGTTGGATTTACACCTAAGCATTTCACTTTATTTGAGTGATTGCAAATGGACTATATTTTTAATTTGTGTTCAATGTTAACTGCTATTATATAGAAATATGATTGTTTAGTTTGCTTGTCTTGTATCCTGTGTCCTTACTAAACTCACCTATCATTATATCTGATAATTTTTTTATATCTGCTTTGAGGTTTTTCTATGGTGACAAATATATTATTTGAAAATAAAAAAGTTTTACTTATTCCTTTATGGTCTGTATGCCTTTCATTTATTTTCTTGACTTATTGCTCTGGCTAAAATTTTGAACACTGTTAAATAAGACTAGTGTTAGTGGACATCCTGCCTTGCTCCTAACCTTAGAGGGAAGATGTTTTCTTTTATTATTAAATACAATGCTGGTTGCAAGTTTTGGTAGATGGTGTTTATCAAGTTGAGGAAGTTTCACTCTATTCCTTTTTTCTTTTTTCTGAGAGGTTTTAACATGAATGTATGGAATTTTGTCAGATGATTTTTCCGTATTGATTGATATGATCATGTGATTTTTTTCTTCCTTAACTTGTTAAGATGATAGATTACATTGATTTTCAAATATTAAACCTGCCTTCATCACTGAAATAAACCCTACTTGGACATGATGTATAATTCTTTTATATTTTTCTAAATTCTACTTTCTAGTATTCTGTTAAAGATTTTGCATTCTTTCATAAAGGATATTGGTCTGTGGTTTTCTTTTATGTACTGTGTCTTTCTCATTTTGATATTAGAGTAATGCTAGCATTTTAAAATAAATTGGTTATGTTCAATTCTTTTTTATTTGTAAGAAGAGAATGTATAGAATTGGCATTAATTTCTTTAAATGTTTGGGACAATTCTCCAGTGAAATCAGTTGGATCTCGAGATTTGTTTGTTGAGAGTTTTTAAATTGTGAACACAATTTCCTTAGCAGTTTTAGAGTTTTATGGCTGTTCAAGTTATTTCTTTCGTATTGGGTGAGTCGTGGTAGTTTGTGTTTTTTCATGAATTGGGCCATTTTGTCTAAGTTGTTAAACATCTGTGTAGAGTTTTTTTTTTTTTTTTTATAGTATTCAGTTGTTCTCCTTTCAATGCTTGCTGGCTCTCTAGTGATATCTCTTTATCATTTCTGATACTTATATTGGCAATTTATGTTTTCTGTATTTTTCTTTATCAGTCTTGCTAGAGCTTTGTCAATTGTATCAATTCTTTGAAAACACCAGCTCTTTGTATTATTGTTTTGCTCTACTACTTTTCCATTTTCCATTTCTTTGATTTCTACTCTTATCTAATTATTTCCTTTCTTCTTCTTAGTCTGCCATTTTCCCTCCATTTTTCAGAGTTTATTTTATGTTTGTTTTATATATAATGTCTAGAATTCTTAGTTGTAGTTGATGGGAAGAATAGGAAAAACATGTCTATTCATTCCATCTTACCAGTCTGTACATTCTGTTTTTGTGTGTGGATAATGTCCTTAGATTTTACTCTTGGAGCATAGGTCAAGTTCAATCTTACCCTTTGCTGTTCTAAGAGACAATCTTTGGAAATATGGGGTATGCTGGGAAATAGCCTTTTGTTATGGTTTTTCATTCCTGTCATGATGCTTATTTAGTAATTATTGGAAGTGGACAAGCCATAGAACTTAAGGGAAGGATGAATAATTGGATGAATATTTACAGTAGATTTAAAACTTCCTTTGCATTTCTGCTAGATGGCTTCTGCCATCAGGACTGCCTTCAATTAGCTGACTTCTTGGGAGGAAATAGGTTCAGAAACCTTGTTGCCAACTTCCCTGCTCCTCCTTACATCTTTCCCTCTCCCTTGGCTTCAAAATGATCCCAAATTGAGCCAGAGAAAATTTACACTTTTTCATGACATAGATAACAAAAATCATGCTTGGATTTATTATATATGTATATGCATGCACACATATATACATATGTGAGGGCTGTCCTGAAAGTACCCAGCCATGTAATATGAAAAATAGAGGCATTTATGCCTGGATTTTTCTGGACAGCTCTCATATATGTGCTATGTACACACATATGTATATATATATGCACACATATATGCATACATGTGTATGTGCATGTGTATATACATATACATACATACACACACACGCACACACACATTTCAACAAACAGTTCAATTGTACTCACTTCAGGTTTTACATTATTTTGGGTCAGCTTTGTAATGCTAATCGTTCTCAAATTTTGGTTACCCTTTATCATTCTGAAGTGAAAATCATGTTGAAGGGGAAATTGTTTTGCTTATAATGAGTATAACTTGTATCCTGGGGGCCTTGAAATTCAGTTTACTAAACTAAATACAAAAAACAACAATCTAAACATAGATTTATTAATAGTCAAGCTCTTCCTGTAAAGGCTTAAAAAAAATACCTAGGGAATTGTCACACTTCCCATTGTTATTTATACGCTTGTTTGGGATCTGATGGTGGCAGCTGCCAGAGGCCTGACATTTCAGCAGGGAGGAGAAGCAGTGCAAGGGTTGAAAGTCTTTGGATCTAAATAGCACTCTCAAATTCACGGTTGCCCTTGAGCTTTCTTGAAAATGTGGTGATGGTTGTAGAATTTATATAGATGATTTCTGTTGTGAAACAAATTCAATTAGCTAACAACATGTATTAATATGAACACTGCAGAATACAGATTTAAATTACCACCAAATCCTATAAATTACTTTAATCTCTACTTCTTGAATGATTTGCCATCAAATTAATAACTATTTATCAAGAAATGACCCTGTACTAGGCACTATAAGAAGAGATGTTTGGTATATAAATATGAACAAGCCCTAGTCCTTGAATTTAAGGAATAAACAATCTAGAGGGGAAATAAAAATGCATACAAATATCTTGAAATGAGGCTTCATGAAAGACCTGCTATTTGAACTGAATCTTGAAGAATTATTTAGTAGCTGCAAGCAACAGGGATGGACTCTGGCTAATTAAAGTGGGGGAGGAATGAAAATGCAGGACTCTATTGGAGATTGTGGGAATAACTCCTGAATTGAAAAGAAAACTGAACCTCTAAAGGAGTAGGCATTGTGGATTGATGTATCAGAACTGGTGGCACATTTGTCTTCAGAGCATGGTCGATAGGATGAGTCAATTCTAACATTATTGGGTTGGATTACTCCTCTCGGGTACACATTTCAAGGCAAGAAGCCCTGACAGGTATGAGGGCCTGATCATGCATCCACCTCTTGGCCAATGTATTCCTAGGGGAGTCATTTATTAAAGGAGGATCATGAGCTCTAATCAAAGGCACAAACTTAGGCAGCACAAACTACAGACAGGTGGTGGGAATAGGTGAGTTAGAGACAGAGAAATAGGGAAATAAGGAGAATGTTTGAGCATAGCAAAGAATCTAGTCTGGCTGGGGCATAAGATGAAGGAGGGACTAAGTCTGGAGAGATAAGGAAGGAGAGACAGTTTGGAACTGAATAGTGGAAGGCCTTAGCCACTTACGTTTGGAACTGATTTTAGAATCAGTGGTTGGGAATGGAAGGAGCAGGTCTACTACACTCTGTGCTGTGGGAACAGTTTTCTGGAAACAGACTTGGGTTGTAAAAAGGAAAAGCTAGGAGACAGGAAAGTCAAAGAGGAGGCTGCTTAGGTGAAAATAGGGAGAGAAGGCATATAATGATATTACTCTTTACTTACCATTAAACAACAAAAACAATGAGCACTTTTACATGCTCTACTTTTACCCATTAAAGAGGACAGGGTATGCATAATTTACCCCTTTTAACAGATACTGTATTAATACCAGAAGCTTGAGAAGCTAAGGATTTGCTTTAGATTCCATGATGGGTAAGTAGGAGCCAGGGCTCCCTCTCAGGTCATCTGGGTGGGGCTGTGTCTAATGTGAGACTTTGCAACCAGATCCAGCTGACTTTGCTTCATTGAACCACAGACTGTGACACATGTTTTTCACTGCTAGGGTGATGAAGTCGTGCCCTTGAGTAAATAACTCCAGTACATCTGAATCTTGGCTTGGGCCTAATGTGCTTTTGTGACCTGAATAGGGTTTTTCTTTCTCCCTCTTGAGAGAGGAATTTCCAAAAGGAGTTTCAAAAATAATATGTGGTCATAGTAAACCTGTGTTCAGCAGCTAAACGTAAGGACAATGATGGTGTAGCAGGAAACAGAGCAGTGGAGCAGTTAAGAACACTAGGCTGTGGAAAGTCAGGTTGCCTAGGTCTATCTCTTACTTGCTGTGTGACCTTGGTCAAGATACTTGACTCTCTAAAGGTCAGTTTCTTTATTGGTAAAATGGAGATAGTAAGGAATCTACCCCAAAGAGTTGTGAACATTAGAAGAGATAATGCTTGTAGAGGCCTTGGGAGAGTACTTGGCCACATAGTGTCTATAATGCTGTTATTATGGTTGTTGTTGTTTTGTTTGTTTTAACTGCAATTGCCATAATAATATGGCAGGAGAAGTGTTCCAAATAGTTCTGTGGCTTTGGTGCTAACTAGTGGCCAGGACACTTCAGAATGTGGGTGTTGTTGCCATAGATGACTCAAGGGCCTGTTATCCTGTAGCTGAATGAATTGCTGCTAACTGATTTGAAAGGTGAGTTTTGGGCATGCAGGCTAGAACAATGAATGTTGTGGAACCTCATTACCAGCCTGAGTTGCATAAAGAAGATAACTTTGTTTTTATAGGCAGAAAAGGAAGTGGAACCCCTTGTGCCTTCTCTCCCTTGGAGTGGCACACAATGGAACTCTGTGTTTCCAATAGGTGTAGTAGCCTCTTGGAGCAATGCAGACTACTGACTGACTTGCCAATGTAGTAGTTAGGAATGTGATTATGGTGGTCATGTGGTTTATCACTCATCAGTGGAATGACTCAGTAAGTTATTTAAGCCCTTTGAGCCTGTAGGGTATGGAGAGCAATAGTACCTGCCCCACAGGTTTTTCATGAGAATTCACATAGATGTTTAGCATAGGGCCTGATTGCTCAGGAGACATTAACCATACTTATTTTTTACTTTTGAAAATTTTTGTGTTAAAAGAGGACCATTCATTCATTCATTCATTTATTTATTCAATTGATAACTATTGAGAATGTATTAGGTGCCAACAACTGAGATAGATGAACCGATGAATTAAACAGACAGAGCTCCTCCTGTTTGTGGTAATGGGCATTAAATAAGTGATTCCTAGGGAAAGCTGTGTATCATTAAGCTTGATTTGTGGACTGAACTAAGGACCTTCTATGGAGTATCATTCACATGACTGACATTTTAGACTTGAACAACTTTACAAGACATTTTTTAAGCAGATGGGAATTAAGTTTCTTGTTCTTAAAAACAAAATCAGTATATTACAATAATTTTTCAGAAAATAAAAATAAAGTGCCTTGAAGAATCCATTCCTCTTCCCAATTGGCCTAGAAGTACTCTGTGGGACGGTGGTGGACCTGGTGATTACATTAAAATATACCGGGTGCCAAAAATATGTACACACATTTTAATAGATGTTATCCATGTATTACTTTTTGAAGTTGAATTGAATTACAGGAGCAATGTGTAGTATGCTGTTCGCTCAAAAGATGGTGTTAATTAAATGAATGCTAGCATCACCATGTGACAGTCAGGGCAGTCAAAGAAAATGGCGGAAGCATGGTTCTTGTTCGAGGAACTCAAGACCACTTTGATGTGGTATTTGAAATTCAAGAATGTTGTTTAAGTTTCCCCCACATTGTACTGACTTAACACCCCTTGACTTCTACCTATTGGGGACCATAAAGGATGTGGTGTACTGTAGAAAAGCACCTACACTGGTGATACTTCAGGAAGAAACTGAAATGGCATGCACAGCAATAAAAGTAGACACTTTGGTCAACGTTGCTCAAGCAGTAGTTTGCTGTAATCAGAAGTGTCTGGATGCTGATGGTAACCACTTTGAGTCCCTCTTGTAGTTGCAGGAGTCAAACATGACTTATATTCATTTTTATTATCAGTATATGTTGAGTATTACAATTTTCATAGTTTTTTTCCCTTTCTTAAAATGTGTTACTGTTCTGGTGACTCAGGTGACCACTTTCACTTTGTTCAGGAGCCAAAGATTATAGCATTTATTTCTTACTTGTCTGTGTAATCAATCTAATCCTCTTCTACCTCTAACTTTTCTCCATATGAGCATATGTTTCTGAATATTTTTTTACTTAAGTTCCCAGAAACTCAGCAAATTCCCAAAGTTCTACTTCCTTCAGAAAACCATGCTGAAATTTACTGGAGATAGAATAATTCTCCTAGACTAAGTCCTGGAGCAGTGATTTTTTTTTTTTTT
>PVJL010011691.1:0-30391 GCA_004026885.1 Lyroderma lyra
GAAAAAAAGAAATGAACAAACAAATAACCCATGGACACAATCAATAGTTTAATGTTTATTTGGGGACGAGTGGGTTAGGGAGGGAAGAAAGGGGAGGGGGTGGGAGAGGAGGGGGGGAAGCTAAATATAAGGTGATGGAAAGAGAAGTCACATTAGGTGGTGAACTGATTATACATCAAGTTGACAATGCACTGTAGAATTGTATGCCTGAAATCTATGTAATCCTTGCTAAAGATGTCACCCCAATAAGTCTAACAATAAAAAAATAAATAAATAATAAATAAATTAACAAGAAGATACAACATTCAGTTATAATTAAAACAATAAAATGGGTATAGAAGGAAAGTACCTAAGTATAATGAAGGCCACATATGATAAACACTCAGCTCATATCATACTGTGTGGAAAAAAATTAGAACATTTTTTTAAAATCAGGAACTAGAAAGGGATGTCCACTGTCACTACAGTTCTTTAAAATAGTACTGGAAGTCCTGGCAAGAGGAATCATGCAAGAGAAGTAAATAAAAGGCATCCAAATTGGAAATCAGGAATTTAAATTGTTACTTTTTTGCATAGCACATGATTCTTTACATAGAGAACCCTAAAGACTCCACCAAAAACTGTTAGAAAATAAATGTATACATTAAAGTTGCAAGATACAAATCAATGTACAAATCTAAATCGTATTTATATACACTAACAATGAAACATCCAAAAACAAACAAACAAACAATGCATTTTGCAATCTCAACAACAAAAAATAAAATACCTGGGAATAACCACAACAAAGAATGTGAAAGACTAATACACTAAAAGAAACTGTTTAATTTTAAAATACACAAAACAATGAAAAGATATTTTGGGTTTATGGATTGGAAAAGTCAACAATTTAAAATGGTCATGTCACCCAAATCTATATGCAGAGTTAATGCAATCTCCATCAAAATTTCAACAATTTTTATTCAATACATAGATCAAACAATCATTATATTTATATGGAATCACAAAAGACTCTAAATAGCTGAAGTTACCCTCTAAAAAAAAGCTGAAGGTATCATGCTCCTTGACTTCAATTTTTACTTCAAAGCAAAATTATCAAAACAATATAATATTGGGAAAAACAAACAAACAAATGACAACAACAACAAAAATCCCAGACACTCAGACCAATAATACAGAATTGAAGTACCAGAAATAAATCCTCAAATTAATGTGTTCCCTGATGTTCATTGTAACATCATTCATGGTTGCCAAGATATGGAAACAACCAATGTTCTTCAATAGAAGACTGGACAAAGAACATGTGGTTACATATACAGAATAGAATACCACTTGACAATGGGAACAAATGAAATACTGCCATTGCAAAAAACATGGATGGATCTTGAGATTATTACGCAGATATAAATAAGTCAGACAGATTAAATCAAGAATCATATGACTTTTCTAATATGTAAGCTAGAAAATCGAAAGCAACAAAGCTACAAGACAAACAAACACACCAAAACTCATAAATGCAGAGTCCTATTTAGTGGTAACCAAATAGTAGAAGGATAGGGGACGTTAGAGAAGAGAAAAAGTAGGCAGAGGATGGAGCAAAAAATACTGCTAAATATAGACACAGGTATGCTAATATTACTGTACCTTATTGCCTAGATTATTTTAATTAAAATATTATAAATCCTTAAAAATTAACACCCATTCCAATGAAAATATTACAAAAAAGTATCTAAGAAAAGGTAGGCTCTCAAACTCATATTATGAGACAACCATTACTTTGCTTCCAAAACTAGACAAATAGATTACAAACAAAAAATAAACAACAACAAAAAGCAACTAAAAAAATCTATAGGCCAATATGTCTAAAAAAATATAGACACAAAAATTCTTAACAAAATATTAGCAAACCTTTTCTTTTTGTCTTTTGGTTTCAGGTTGTCCTTTTGGTAAGCCTAGCCAAGAGTTTGTCAATTATATCGATTTTTTTTTTGGAAGAACCAGTTATTTCTTTCATTAATTTTATCTATTGTTTTTCTGTTCTCAAGTTTGTTTAGCTCTGTTCTAGTTTTTATTATTTCTTTCCTTCTGCTGACTTTAGAGTTTATTTTGTTCTTCTTTTTTTGTTTTTTAGATGGAATGTTAGAATGCTTGCTATAAGCTAGACAGAAAAAAAATAAGAAATATATGACTTCAATCATATGCAAAATATAAATTGAAAACAACAAAGAAACAAAGACTCATGGACACAAGTAATAGTTTACTGGTTACATGAGGGTAAGGGGGTAAAGTGGTGGGAGAGGAATGAGGGGAAGTCAAATATATGGTGATGGAAAGAGAATTGACACCAGGTAGTGAACACAATGTAATGCATAGACAATGTACTATAGAATTTTAAACCTGAAACCTGTATAATTTGTACTAATCAATCTCACCACAATAAATTTAACAATAAATAAAATTAGCAAACCAAATTCAGGAATACATTAAATAAACCATTCACCACAATTTAGTGAGGTTTACTTCTGGGATGCAAGGTGAGTGCAATATATATAAATCAAATACTATGATACACCACATAAACAAAATAAAAAATAAAAATCATATAGTAATATCAATAGATGGAGAAAAAGTGTTTGAAAAAAATGTAGCAGCAGTTTATGGTGAAAACTCTATACAAAGTGGGAATAGAGAAAGCATATTTCAATATAATAGAGCCTATACCTGATAAACTCATAGCTAATATCATACTCAATAGAAAAAATCTAATATCATTCTTCTTAAGATAAAATGATGCCCACCATCACCACTTATTTAAACATAGGACTATAAGTCCCAGCCACAGCAATCAGAAATAAAAAAGTCATCCATACTTACCTGGCAGGGGAGATACCATGATCACGAAGGTGGATTTCCCAGGGCAAAGCTTATTCATTTCACTCTGGATGTGCTGACCCCTGCAATTTCCCCAAATGTGGAAAACTTGACTGCATAATTTATGGTAGTGGGGGACTGCATTCATGCTTTCCCCTATAAAAAGAAAAATAAAGACATCCAAACAGGAAAGAAAGAAGTAAAACTCTCATTATATGCAGATGACATGATACTGTTTGAGGTCATAAAATAAATTTCAAGTATTCTGGCATAAATTACATACCTCATTGCTGAATATCACTACTGTCATCTTTGAAGTATTCTCCTTGGAAACCTATGCACCCATGCCAGCACCTAGTAATACCTTGAAAGCAATTTTGGAACTCTTTTTCTGACATGGCCATCAGAGCTGTCATTTTATAAACTTTTGCCTTAAATGTCATAAAAATATCATACTTTCAATATTTCCTTTACCTTTAAGTATAGAAAAAAGTCTTTGGATGCCAGATCAGGTGAGTAGGGAGAGTGTTCTGATATAGTTATTGGTATACTGGCTATAAATACTTTCTCACAGAAAGTGCCTTGTGAGCACGTGCATTGTCATGACCCAAAAGCCATTAGTTGTTGGTGAAAAGTTCAGGTCGTTTTTCTCCCAATATTTAATGTAGCCTTTTCTGCACTTCCAAAAGCAAACTTGGTTGACAGTCAAATTGGTAAAAATGTATAAGGAACAATTCCTCTAATGTCAAAAATGGCCAGTAACATCGTGTTGACAATTGATATATGGTTATGGAAGGAGAATTATCTCTGGGTGGTGAAAACAGAATGCAACAAGTGGATGATGTGTTGTAGAATATTGTATACCTGGAATCTATGTAGTCTTTCTTGGGCAATATCACACCAATACATTAAACAATAAAAAAAAGAAGAAAAATCTCATGAAGTTTTAAGAATTTGTGTTGGGTCACATTCAAATATGTCTTAGGCTGCAGATTAGATATACCTGAAATAATGTTTGGTGTCATCTTTGATATGACAGAACTTTCAGAATTATATTTAATATGACTTTCCCCAAAGCTGGAATAAACCATGTTTTAAGAGCCCTTGGTCCTTGCTTTTTAAGTGGAAAAATGTATTTTAAGATTACAATAATTTGGGAGTTCCCTGATGGCACAGTGGCTTAAGGCTTCGGCGCTGGCACTGTCGGTGCTGTGGCCTGGGTTCGATTCCCAGCCAGGGAGCCACCCACATAACAAAAAGAAAAAAAAACAAAATAAAAAAAAAGATTACAATAATTTGTGAGCCAGGAATGGTTATTGTTGAGAGAGAGAGAGAGAGAGAGAGAGAGTGTGTGTGTGTGTGTGTGTATGCAAAACAACTATTATATTTGTTAACTATATGCACATGTATAGTGTTTTAGTAATAGGGGAATAGTCATAATTATAGAGCTATGGTTATATTGCTGTATAATTATAGTTGTTCAATTATTGTTACAAATAAAGTTATGGAGTTATATTGAGAGTATTATAGTAAAATTTGTATCGTTATAGTTACAGTGTTAGAGTAATAGTAATACTGTTGTAGTTGTAGTGTTATAGTTTGTTACAGTGTTGCAACTTTAACTGTAATGTTATAGTTATAACTCTAAAGTAGCTATTTTATTATTATACTTGTAATTTCAACCTGTTAAGTATATTGATAATCATGATTTAAATTTTATTTTTAAAGTTATAGCATTTTATAACACTAAGATTATAGTATAAACTTATATTTAAAATGATAAAGTTATAGCTATAATGTTATATTTTAGTTATAATGATAGTGTTATAGAGTTATAATGATAGTTACAGAAGAAATGATATAGGTATTTATCAAGGTTATAAAAAGTGTTAGCATTATAGTTACAGTATTAATGTAATAATTATCATAAGTGTGTTATAATGGTAGTATCACAGTTATAATTTTAGCATTATAATGCTCTCGTAAAAATTAAATTGTTATAATTATATTGTTGTAGTTAAAATTTTAGAGTTAAATAGTAAAAGTTATAATCATAGTTATTGTTAAGTTTATAGTTTTAATTTTATAAGAATAGTTAATATTTATCACTGCGGCTACAGCATTACGATGTTATAGTTTTAGGTATGTATTTATAATAATAGTTATGATTTATATTTATAAGTGTAGTACTAATATAGTTTTGATGCTACAAATATAGTTATAGTGTTATTAATATAGCCATAGAGTTAGTCCTATAGTGATAGTGTTTCAGTTGGTATTATAATGATAGTTATATTGCTATAATTATAATGATAGTTTGATGGTAATAGAGATAGTCTACTATTTGTAATGACAGTGGTTTGATTATAGTTCAAATATTATGGTTATTGTTATATGAGGGTTTTCCAGAAAAAAAGCCAGTAATAAATGTCTTTTTTTTATTACATGGCTGAATATGTTCCAGACAGCACTTACATTGTTACAGTCATATTGTTAGTAGTATATAATTTATTTTTTTAATTACAGTTGACATTTAGTTTTATTTTATATTAATGTCAGGTGAACAGTATAGTGGTTAGACATTTAAATAATTTATGCAGTTATCACCTTGATTAGTCTCATAATCACCTGGCACTATACATAGTTATTATAATATTATTGGCTATATTCCTTATGCTGTAATTTACATCTACATGACTATTTTGTAACTACCAATATAAACTTCTTAATCTATTCACATTTTTAACTTAACACTCTGACACCATTTCATTGGGTAACCATTAGTTTTTTCTCTGTATCTATTACTTTGCTTCTGTATTTCTGGTTCATTTATTTTATTATTCACATTCCACATATAAATGAGATCACATGGTATTTGTCTTTCTCTTTCCATCTTATTTCATTTAAAATAATACCCTCTGGATTCATCCATGTGCTCAAAACCAGTAAAATTTTATTCTTTTTAATGGCTGAGTAATATTCCATTGTCTCTATACCATGTATAACTTATTTTTATCCAATCATCTATTGATGACTACTTAAGGTTCTTTTATAATTTAGCTTTTGTAAGTAGTGATGCAATAAACATAGAAATGCACATATCTTTTTTAATTACTGTTCAAGATTTCTTCAGATAAATACCTGGGATTGGAATTTCTGGGTCATACAGTAGTTCTATTTTAAAATTTTTAAGAAACCTCCATAAAGTTTTCAAGAGTGGATACACTAATTTTCAATCTTGCCAACATGGCACAAAGGTTTGTGTTATATAATTTAGAATTGTAGCTATAGAGCTATAGCTATATTGTTATAAACTTTACCTATAAAATCATGATTTTATTTACAATGTTTTAATTAAAACAGTACATATTTAGAATTATATATTTATGTTGCAATAATTATAATCATAGTCATTTACTGATAATCTTATAATTGTAGCAATTGTATTTTGGTTCACTTGCAATATTACAGCTATACTTATATTGCTATAGTTATACTATTAGCCTTATGAGTTAGTATTATAGTATAGGTTTATTGTAAGAATGATAAAATCATAGTTAAAATTATAAAATTATGGTCTTAGTTTTAGTGTTATAAAAAGTAATAGGGTTTCAGTTATATGTTCAATATTAAATCCTAGTTATATATTGTCATGTAATTGACATGCAATAGTAATAAATATAATGTTTTTATAGTTACAGTATTATAATTTTATAATGCTGTAAGTATCATATTATAATTATTTTTGCAGATTAAAAGTATAATGACTGGGGTTAGAGTTGCATGATAATTGTATAGTTATATGTATACGGACACTATTGTAGTTATAATTTTTAGTCACAGTGATAGGTTTATACTTATAATATTAACTTTAACTATAGTACTATACTGTAATTTTAGCAGTACAAATATAGAACTGTAGGTATAACTCTTAACACTAAAACCGTGTATTAATGTTAAAACTATAAATTATTGTAGAAATAATAATGATAGTTTCCTACAAATAATGCTATATTTTATGTCAAATTTAAAATGTATTTATAGACATGGAAATAGTTATATTTTATAGTAGCAATGATAATTGCATAATAGTTATAGTGATAAGGTAATAATCATACTGATATAATTATGGGCATGGTACTAGTGAAATATAGTGTTAGTGTAATAAAGTTTAGTGTTCTAGTTATAATTATGGTGTTGTAATTATATTTACAGTGTTATAGTTATATTACATGGATAATAGTTACAGTGTTATAGTCTTAATATTAACAGCATATTGAAAGTGATAATGTTATATAATAGTAATAGAGATAAGGGTATAACTTTAGTGTTTTAGTTATAACAATAGTGTTATGATTACGGTTATTGTAATAATTATAGTTATAGAAGCAAAGTTAAAAATATAGTGTAATAGACTTAGTTATAGGCCATACTTCTAGTTATTATGATACATTTATATTTATTTTCATCAATTAATAGTTATAAAGCTATAATTATTTTATTGTTATAGAACTATAACTATAGTGTAGTGCTATAGTGCTATAGAAATGGTTATATTTATAGCATTTAAATTTATGTTGGTTAGTTATATTTATAGTGCTGTTAGTAATTGTAGTAATACAGCTACAGTTATCACTATGGTTGTAATGTTAGTATAACAATGTTCATGTTATACCTATATTTATATTTATAGAGTTAGGTTTTAGTTAAAATTTTCTATTTCTGTTACTGTTTTATAGTAATTGAATTATATTTATCATTATTTTAATTGTTGCATGGTTAATGACATAGTGTTGTTTTAAAGATACAGTTATTTTTGCAGGGTTATGGTTAATGTTGAAGTGTTAGAAATTGAAGTTATAATTACATGGCATTCATTATAATTATAGTTATAGTATGGTATTGCTAACACTATTGTTCTAGTGCTGTAATTTTAGAGTTCGGTAGTACAGTGTTAATGACATAGTTATAGTGTTAGTGTTAGTTTAGTACTACATTGTAATAGTAATAGATATAAGTATAGTGTTGCATGTCATTTATATGATTCTAGTCTTATTGTTACAGTTATAACAATAGTTGTGATTATTATAGTGCAATAAATACAATGTTCTAATTTTACTGATTATGTTATAGTTATCATTTTAGTAGTATGGTTATAACTTTTTTTGTTTGCTATTTTTGTGTGTTTTTTGGGGTTAGTTCCCTGGCTGGGAATCGAACCCAGACCATAGTGTTGAGAGTGCTGAAGCCTAGCCACTACACCACCAGGGAAATCCCTATAAGTTATTTTAGTTTAAATTATGCTTATTGTTATAGAATCACAGGACTAATTATAGTATATATGTTATAGGTATTTAGTCACAATTCTTGCTATACAGTCATAGTTGTAACTATAACTATATTGTTAATATTATTAATTATAACCATTTCAGGGTGTTATAAAATAATATTTTTATTAATAGAAATATAATTATAGTTATAATATTATTATTGTTATAGTAATGTAGATATATTTCTAGTGTTATACATGCATCATATGTGTGGTATCTGTAAAGTAATTTGTTTTATAGTTATAGTTTTATGGTTGTAGTGACAGTGGTTAAATTTTTATAGTGTTATAATTCTAGGGATATATGTACAGTAACAAAGTCACTGTTTAAGTTCATAGTTCTGTTTGTATATTTATATTTTAATTATGAATTTACTGCTATAATTACAATATTCATTTTGTTATAGTATAGAGTTATAGGTACAGAGTAATTTATTTCAATAATATTTATACTTATTTTTTGTTAGTTTCGGGTATGTAAAACAAAACAGTAGACATTTATATACCTCACAAAGTGAGAACACTGATAAATTTATTACACATCTGACATTGTACATAGTTATTACAATATTATTGATTATATTCTGTAGTCTGTATTTTCCTATGACTTTTTATTATAGATCATTCAATATTATTTTGTATTAGTTTCAGTTACAGCATAGAGGTTAGACATTTATATAATGTATGAAGTGATCCCTGATAAATTTACACCCACTAATGTAGTTTTTACATTAGTATTGATTATATTTTCCATATTGTGTTTTACATTCCTATGACTCTTTCTAACTACCATTCTGCACATCTTAATTCCTTCAACTTTCTCACTGACCCACCCAACCTCCCTCTCAATGACTACCAATCACTTTGTTCTTTCTATTTATGTGTCTGTCCTTTTTTTTTATCACTATATTCCACCTATATATGAGATCGTATTGTATTTATCTTTCTCACTCAGACCTATTTCACTTAGCCTAATTCTCACTGGGTTCATCCATGTTATCAGAAATGGTAAGACTATTATTTTTATCCAGAGTAATATTTCATTATACATATTTACCACATCTTTACTCAATTGTCTATTAAGGGACATTTTCATATTTTTCTATTTTAAATAGTGCTTCAGTGAACATAAGTGTGCATATATCTTCTCAAATTAGTATTTTTAATTTGTATATTATTTTTTATTTATTTTTTTTGAGGAACCTCCATACAGTTTTTCATACTGTCTGCACCAATTTGCAACCCCACCAACAATACACAAGGGTTTCTTTTTATTTACATCTTTGCCGACACTCATAGTTTGTTTATTTATTGATGATAGCAATTCTGACAGTTGTGAGCTGGTGTCTCAGTGCACTTCAATTAGCATTTCTTTGATGATTAATTTACATTGATTATTTTCTTAACTCTCAATTGGGCATTTGTATGTCTTCTTTGGTGAAATAAATTTTCAGGTCCTTTACTCATTAGTCAAATGAATTGTTTAATTTTTGGTGTTTAGTTTTATAAATTCTTAATATTAACCTCTAATCAGATGTATCTGGTTCCACTCAATAGTATGTATTTTAATTTTATTAATGATTTACTCTTCTGTGCCAAAATGTTTTAGTTTGATATTGGTATCACTGGGTAATTTTTCCTGTAATATTTTTGTTCAAAGTCACATATCAATAATATTATTATTAAGAATAATTTCTGTGAGTATGCTACCAGTGTTTCCTCCTAAAAGATTTCTGGTTTCAGGGCATTATATTTTAGTCTTTAATTCACTTTGAGTTTATTCTTGTATATGGTATAAGAAAGTGGTTATGTTTTTTTTTTCAATTGTTAAATTTATTGAGGCAACATTGGTTAGTAAATATTACATAGGTTCGGGTATACAATTCCACATACATCATCTATGTATTGTGGTATGTGTTCATTACCCAGAGTCAGTTTTCTCTCCATCACCATATATTTAAGATCCTGTCCCTTCTCACCCACCTCATTTCCCTCATACCCTCAGATAACCATTATCAATACTAAAGTATTGATTGTGTCCATGAGTTTTTATTTCTTTGTTGCTTTCAACTTTGTGTTCCATACATAAGTGAAATCACATGGTATTTTTTTTCATTTTTGCTGGCTTATTTGGCTTTGCATTATGGTCTAATGTTCCATCAATGTTGTCATAAATGGCTTTATTTCATCTTTTACCATGACTGAGTAATATTCCATTGTGTATATGTATCATAGTTATTTTATCTAGTCACCTATGAAAGGATACTTAGGCTGTTTCCCTGACTTCGCCATCATAAATAGTAGTGCAATAAGCATATATCTTGGCAAACAAAGATTTTCAAATTTTTAACGTAGATACCCAGAAGTGAAATTGGCAGGTCTTACTATAACTTTATTCTAGGTTTTTGAGGAAATTTCATACTGTCCTCCATAGTGGTTGTACAAGTATATATTAGTTTGCATTCCCACCAGTGTATAAGGGTTCCTTATTCTCCACATCCTCTCTAGCACTTGTTCTTCCTTGTCTTGTTGATAATAGTCATTCTAACAGGTGTGAGAAGGTATCTCATTGTGGGTTTTTTTTTATTGGGGTGACATCTGTTAGCAAGAATTCATAGTCACATAGGTTTCAGGCATACAATTCTACAGTGCATTGTCAACTTGATGTATAATAAGTTCACACCTAATGTGACTTCTCTTTCCATCACCTTATATTTAGCTTCCCCCCTCCTCTCCCACCCCCTCCCCTTTCTCCCCTCCCTAACCCACTCGTCCCCAAATAAACATTAAACTATTGATTGTGTCCATGGGTTATTTGTTCACTTCTTTTTTTCTTTGCTTTCAGTTTTATATTCCGCATATGAGTGAAATCATGCCGTTCTTTGTTTTTTCTGTCTGGCTTATTTCACTTAGCATGATGATCTCCAGGTCCATCCATTTTGTTGCAAATGGCAATATTTCATCTTTTCTTACAGCTGAGTAATATGCCATTGTGATAGAACTGAAAACCCAGAAATAAACCCACAAATATATGGACAAATAATTTTCAATAAAGGAGCAAAAAATCATTGTGGTTTTGATTTGTATTTCCCTGATAGCTAATGAGGATGAGCATTTTTTCATATATCTGTTGGCCATTTGTATGTCTTCTTGGGAGAAGTATCTGTTCAAGTCCTCTGCCCAATTTTTGTTTGGATTATTTGTATTTTTTATTGTTGAGTTGTAAAAATTCTTTATGTATTTTAGATATTAGGCCCTTATCAGAGGCATTGTTTGCAAATATTTTCTCCTATTCTGTTGTTTCTCCTATTCTTTTTGTTTCATTGATGGTTTCTAATGCTGTGCCAAAGTATTTTTAGTTTGATATAGTCCCATTTTTTATTTTTGCTTTCACTTCCCTTGCCTTTGAGGTCAGGTTCATGAAGTCCTCTCTAAATCTAAGGTCGATAAATTTAGTACCAATGTTTTCTTCTATACAGTTTATTATTTCAGGTCTTATGTAGAGGTTTTTAATCCATTCTGAGTTAATTTTGTATATGGTGACAGTTCACAGTTCAGATTCTTTCCTTTGCATGTGGTTTTCCAATTTTCCCAGTACCATTTACTGAAGAGAATTTCATCTCCTTATTGTATATGTTTCACTTCTTTGTAAAAAAGTATCTGTACATATATTTGTGTGTTTATTTCTGAATTTTCAGTTCTGTTTCATTGGTCTTTGCATATGTTTTTCGGTGTGTCTGTCTTAATTATTGATGCTTTGTAGTATAGATTGAAATCAGCCGTCATGCTTAGTGAAATAAGCCAGACAGAAAAAACAAAGAACTGTATGACTTCACTCATATGCAGAATATAAAACTGGAAGCAAAGAAAAAAGAAATAAAGAAACAAATAACCCATGGACACAATCAATAGTTTAATGTTTATTTGGGGATGAGTGGGTTAGGGAGGGGAGAAAGGGGAGGGGATGGGAGAGGAGGGGGGAAGCTAAATATAAGGTGATGGAATGAGAAGTCACATTAGGTGGTGAACTTATTATACATCAAGTTGACAATGCACTGTAGAATTGTATGCCTGAAACCTGTGTAGTCCTTGCTAACAGATGTCACCCCAATAAGTCTAACAATAAAAATGAATTTTAAAAAAAAGAAATCAGCGAGTGTGATTCCTCAGCCTCATTAATTTTATGTAGGATTGCTTTGGCAATTCAGGGTTTTCTTGTGGTTTCATACAAATATGATCATTGTTTTATTTATTTCTTAAAAGAATGTCTGTGGGATTTTGATGGGCATTGCATTAAATCTGTATATTGCTTTGGATAATATGGCAACTTTAACTCTGTTGATTCTTCCAACCAATGAACATGAAATATCTTTTAATTTCTTTTGTCCTTTTCAACTTATTTTTGTAGGGTTTTAAAGCTTTCAGTATATAAATCTTTCACGTACTTTTTGAAGTTTATTCCTAGGTGTTTTATTCTTTTTGTTGTGATTGCAAAATTATTGTTTTTCTCATTTATTTTTCTGAATTTTCATTGTTGGTGTATAGAAATGCAATTAATTTTTTGTGCATTGACTTTATATCCTGCAACTTTACTGTATTTGTTTATTATTTTTAATAGATTTTTGATGGAATCTTTATAATTTTCTGTATAAAGGATCATGTGATCTTCAAAAAGTGACAGTTTAACATCTCACTCAATCTGGATGTCTTGTATTCCTTTCACTTGTCTGATTGGTCTGGCTAGAACTTCCAGTACTATATTGACTAGCAGTAGCAACTGGAGACATCTCTGTCTTTTTCCTGATTTTGGGAGAGTAGGCTTCAACTTTTCTCCTTTTGATATGATATTATCTAAGGGTTTGTCATATATAGCCTTTATTATGTTGAGGCTTTTTCCTTCTATACCTATTTTATTCAGTGTTTTGATCATAAATGGATGTCATATCTTGTCAAATGCTTTCTCTGCATCAATTGGTATGCTTTTTTTCTTTAATTTTGCTTATGTGGTGTATCACATTGATTGATTTATGTATGCTGAACCATCCTTGTGCACCTGTGATGAATATCACTTGATCATGATGTATGATCTTTTCAATGAACTGTTGTATTGTATTTGCTAGTATTTTGTTCTGGATTTTTGCATCTGTGTTCATCAGAGATATTGGTCTATAGTTTTCTTTTTTTGTGTTATCTGTACCATGCTTTGCTATTAGTGTTATGTTGACTTTGTGGAATGAGTTGAGAAGTATTGCTTCTTTCTCAGTTTTTTTAAAAATTTTGAGAAGGGTAAGCATTAATTTCTTTTTGAATGCTTAAAAATACTCATTGATGAAACTCTGGTCCTGGGCTTTTGCCTTTGGAGAGGTTTTGGATGATTGTTTCAATTTTCTTTTCTGTTGATTGGTCTGTTTAGATTGGTTCAATCTAGGTAGGTTATATGTTTCTAGAAACTTGTCTATTTCTTCAAAGTTATTAAATTTGGTGGCATATAGTCCTTCATAATATATTTGCAGGATCTTTGGTATTTCTGTGGTATCAGTGATAATTTTTTCCCTTTCATTTATAATTTAGGTTTTTTTGTGTTTTTTCTCTTTGTCCTTTGGTAAGCCTAGCCAGGGGCTTTTCAATATTACCAATTTTTTCAAAGAACAATATTCATGGCATTAAATTTTTCTATCACCTTTCTGTTCTCTATTTTATTTAGGTCTGCTCTAATTTTTATTATTTCCTTCCTTCTGCTAACTTTGGGCTTTTTATTCATCCTTTTCTAGTTCTTTAAGATGAAATGTTAGGTTGTTTACCTGTGCTTTCTTTTCTGTTTTCTGAGATAGGCCTTTAATGATATAAATTATTCTCTTATTAGTGTTTTTACTGTACCCCAATAATTTGAATACACTGTATTTGCATTGCCATTAGTTTCTATGGCTTTTAAATCTGTTCTTCTATTTTTATTTTGATCCAGTCATTTTTTAAAAGCATGCTATTTAATCTTCATGTATGTATTGTTTTTTCTTCTCGTCTGTCTCTGTCTCTGTCTCTGTCTCCATCTCTCTCTCTCTCTCTCTCTTTCTCTCTCTCTTTCTCTTTCAGTTTATCTCCAATGTCAAGGCTCTATGGCCTGAGACCAGCATATGATCTGTTTTTTAGTATGGTCCATGTGCACTAGAATAGAATGTATAGTCTTGTTGTAGGACGGAGTGTCCTATTAATGTCAATTATGTCCAAATTTTGTAATGTATCATTTAGACCTGATATTCCCTTATATATTTTCTGTTTGGATGATCTGTTAATGGCTATCAGCAGGGTATTTCAGTCTCCTACTACAAATGTACTTTCATCAGTTTCACCTGTTAGATCTTTAAGTAGTTGCTTTATAAATTTTGGTGCTTACTGGTTGGGGGCATATATATTGATGGATGCCATTTCATCTTGTTGTTGTATTGTCCTCTTTATCATTATGAAATGTCCATTTTTGTTTCTTATTAGCTTATTTATCCTGAAGTCTGCTTCATCAGATATAAGTATGGCTACTCCTGCTTTTCTCTGGAAGACATTTGCTTGGAGTATTGTTTTCCACCCCTTTACTTTAATCTTTGTTTGTCCTTGTGGCTGAAGTGTGTCTCTTTAAGACAACAGGTACATGAGTTTTGTTTCTTAACCCAGCGAGCTACTCTGTTCCTTTTTACTGGTGAATTTAGTTGATTTACATTTATGGTGATGGTTGTTATACAAAGATTTTCTATGGACATTTGTCTTCTAGTTTTTAGTTGTTTGGTGTCTCTGTTTCTTCTTCGTATTTTTTTTTTCCCACTGTCTTTTTATTTAGATGGTGTTCTAAGATTTATCCTCCTTTTTTCTCCTCCTTTTTTGTTTTTTTGTTTTGTTTTGTGTCTTGGTTCTGGGGTTTTGGTTTGTTTTTTGTTTGTTTGTTCGTTTTGTTTTTTGAGTCATTACCATATGGTCTATAAAAAAAGTTTCATGTATGTAGTGGTTTCTTCTTTTAAGCATACTTTTAATTTCTGTTCTCTTTTGGAAATTTAAACATTTACTTTTTCTATTTTCATGTTGTTTTGTTTTGTTTTTTGTCTTGACTTTGCCAATTATTTTGGCTGTTTTTGTTGTTGTTGTTTTGTTTTGGTTTTTTGTTTCTTTTTTTATTGTTGTTTTGGTTTGTGTAGTCTCTTTTGGTGTTATGTGAAGTGCCAGCCTGGTGTTGTAAAATTCCCTCAGCTTCTTTATGTCTGAAAAGTTCTTTACTCCTCCTTTATATCTAAAAGATATGTTTGCTGGATAAGTTAATCTTGGCTGGTAGTTCCTCTTTTTTTAATATTTTTAATATATGATTTCACATCCTCTTGGCTTGAAAGATTTCTGCTGAGAAATCTGATGAGAGCCTGATGGGCTTTTCTTTTAAAATTATAATTTTTTAAAAATTTTTATTGTTAGACTTAATTAGGTTGACATTGGTTAAAAAGAATTATATAGCTTCATGGTTTACAATTCTATAATGCATCATCTATGTGTTGCATTAAGTGTTCACTACTCAGTGTCAACTCTTTCTATCACCATATATTTGACCTCTTCTCCCTCTTCACCTACCTTCTCCCTATCTTCTACCCTACCCTCCCATTTTTCCCCCTGTCTGTCTTGAGAATTCTTTCTTTGTCAATGATTTTTTTACATCTTCAGTATAACGTGCCTTAAAGAAGTTCTGGTTGGATTCAGGTAGCTAGAAGTTTTGTTTTCCCCTTGAATTTAAGGTTTCATTTCTTCCCATAAGTTTGGAAAGTTCTCATCTACTATTTATTTGATTAAGCTTTCATTAAATTTTTCATTTTTTCTGGTATTTTTATTATTCTAATGTTGTTTTTTTAATGGTGTAATGTAGTTCTTGGTGAGATCTTTGTCTTTTTTTTGCTTTTTTGGTTCTCAAATTTTGTCTTTTATCTCCTGTTCAATTTTAATGTTTCTATCTTTGATGTCATTAATTTTTTTCTTCATCTGGTTGGCCCTGCTTCTTATGCTAGTTAGCTCATGCTTTATTTCTTTTTTAGCATTGTTTATCTCCTGATTTCCTTTTTATTTTATGTATAGCTTCAATGTCTCTGTTAAAGTGTTTCTTTTGTTCAGAGATCATTTATCTGGGTCTTCATACTCAGCCAGCATTCCTTGAGCTCTCTGCATATTTTTAGGCCTGTAGTCTTGAATTCTGTGTCACTTAGATCACATACTTCCAAATCTGTAAGTTCCCTTTCTGGAGATTTTCCATTTTCTCTCTGAGGCACTTTTTACCCAAGGGAGCTCATTGTAGTTTATGTGTTTCTCTTTCTGTGCATAAGGACTTTTTCACTTGGCAGATATTGAGAGGTCTTCCTTTCACATCCCAGTTGGTGTCACCACAGCATCTTACAGTATTTTCTGTTGGTTGTTCAATTTTCTCACTCTCAGAGCTTTCCTGAAGGGTGGGCTTCTCCTCTTTGACTCAGTTGCCCTGGTTTCAGTGTGCCTCCTTTTGGGGAAATATGTGGTGGAGAATGATATTCTTTGCCTTTGAGATCAGTGCTGGCAGAAGCTGCTGTGCCTTTGTTTTACTGTTTCCCTGAAGCTCCCTGCTGGTTCGCACAAGGGCAGGAATAGTTGTGGAGGCCTCAAGACATTTTTGTTGGACAGAAAAATGGTGGTTTGAGGGAGATCATGGAGAAGTAGCCAGGTTTTGTGTTTGCAGTTTCTGCCTAGCAGTGCGGTTCATTGGTGATTCTTATTTATTGCTATAGATAAATACTTAATCTTTATTAATTATGTTGATGAGAACAATAGCAAGACCACTACCTGCCACTTTTCAATTATATTTAAGAAAAAACATTGAATTGAGTCTAGTAGCATTATCTGAGGAAATGGAGAAACTTGCGTGACACTTTTCTGATTATTTCAGGCAATAAATATATTTTTAGCTGTGTAAGAGACACATATATGCATCAAGACAGATACAAAACCTTACTTACAAGGTATTTTTCTTCAATATGGATTTAGACTGTGGTTTTTCTGATAAAAAATAATGATTTGCACATTTAATAAACTAAGTAATAATAGGACTACCAGGCTTAGAATTTTTATTACTTAGGGTATTAAAATTGAAATCATCATTGAAGAATCTTAGAAAGAATGAATAGTATTTCTCATGTAGCTAAAGACATGTGAGTTGTCTGGCATTACTATTTACTATGATTTGAATGTTAATGTCCTTCTTGTAAATTATATGCTTAAATCCTAATAATCAATGTGATGGTATTAGGAGATGGGGTCTCTATGATGTGCTTAAGTTATAAGAGTAGAACCCTCATTAATGGAATGAGTGCTTCATTAAATAGAACATTCTGAGCTCTTTATCCTCTTCCACCATGTAAAAATAGAATGAAAAGGTCAGTAACCTGGGAGAAGGCCCTCATTCTACCATGCTGGCTCCATGATATAGATTTCCAGCCTTCAAAACTGTGAGCAATATATATATGTGGTTTATAAACCACCTAGTCTTTGGTGTTTTGGAATAGCATCCCAAACACATATGCTATTTAAATTACAGGACTGAGTAAGGATTCAGAGACAATTTTTTTAAACCTCTGGAATGGAGCAGAATTTTCTGAAAAATAGTGTTATTGGCTGTGATACATGAAGAAAAAGATGCTTTGAACATATATGTACAAAACTGAAGGCAGAAGAGCTAAAGTTGGAATAGAGAAAGTATTCATGGAAAAAAATCTCTGAGCCTAAATTATTGGATGCTATCTTTTATGAACTCAAGGGGAAGTTCAAGTTTGCTAGCATTTTTATATTTATTTTTAGTTATCATTATTTCAACATTAAATTTTCTTATCTCTACACTAAAGTCCTTGAAATAGATTCATGCATTTTGGTGCATTAGTGTCATCTAGGCTGAAAGGTCATTGTAGTAAAAGAAAGCAAGGCAATGGTACCATATTCTTTTTTTTTTTTTTTTTTTTGGTATGTGGGTAGCTCCCTGGCTGGGAATCAAACCCAGGCCGCAGCATTGAGAGTGCCATCGCCGAAGACTTAAGCCACTACACCACTAGGGAACTCCCCCATATTCTATTTTAACTCCAGCTAATAAAATAATTTTTCCATTATGTTGTCACTTAAAATTAAATGTGAAAATAGAGTATCTCAATGGTGTTATGTAATTCTTGCTATTTCTAATTTCAAAGTTCATATGAGTTGTAATTATATTAATATATGTTAAATAAAGTTTCTTCCTTATAATTGGAAAAATTAACCTCTGAATTATTATACATTACATTTTTGATAATAAATACACTAAATTATGTACATGTTTATCAGCATTAGAAACCATAATAAACCTTTTTCATTCTTGTTGACTGACAAAAACTCTATGTTTGGAAATATTCTATCTTATGATGCAAAATTTTCTGTCATTATGGAGACTTAAGATGCCAGATATTCACTTTCTCAGATTCCATTCTACCTAGGTTGTGAGGCATGATTCAATATTGACAAATAATATTTCCTGTCTCAGATCTTGCAATGGCAACATGTGGCTCAAGGAAGTGAGACCACTGCAGAACTGTAATGACAGATAGTACAGTTGTAGCAATGAATACATCTATTGTGTAAAAGTTGCAGAGACTTCTATTCTAGCAGTAGCAAGAGTAAGTGTTAGTTACTGTAGCAAGTTGAAATGCCTGTGATTAGTAGCAGTAACAATGTTATTTTTAGAAACCTAATACCGTGGAATAATTTGGAGCACATTTTCTAGCCTCATGATTTTTCTATCTCCCTAAAAGTTCTCTGAGCTTTCAAATACTTTCAGAGATATTTTCTGCTTAAATTAATCAGAAGTGACTTCTGTTACTTAACCTAAAACCTCTGATTGGTATAATAATCAACAAATAGAATCATTTACTCTTAGTCCATATACACTATATTTTTATTTCTAAAATAATTACTATACAGATATTAAATATAACTGATGTTGACATGAGCTTTATAATGTAAACATTAATTTATGTTATTGTAACTTTGCCTTTAATTATCCTTTACAATGTTTATTTAGAAATAATTTACATAAATTGCATGTAAGATTTCACATAATAAACTACAAGGAATAAAATTCATAATGTTTGAAGCTGTTTGACATTAATACTGTTAAGCCTTAGATGTGTGCTTGTGAATTTTCTCTCTAAGTAACCCACTCTCATAGTCTCTCTCCCTCCCTCTTTCCTCTCTTGCTCACTTTGATATTGCACATTATTAATTTTGTATTACACAAATATTAATTAATTCTATAATTCATTCAAATGAGTTATGCAAAATTATTCTTGTTTCAGGAAGCAAGGCATATAAATGGAAAAGAGAAAGAAGTAAAAGAAAAAATGAAACAGGTGAGAGAGAGAAAATCTTTGTCCAATAATCTTATAGGAATTATTGTTAAATTTTATTTTTTCAGTGATTTCAATATCTTAAGAACAAATAAAGTTCATAATTAAAAACCATCATTTAAATAAATAAAAGAAAACCTTATATTTTTGAGAATCCATTTTCTGTAGCCAAATAAACAAAACAAAACAAAAACAAAGGTAGTTAGGTTTAAAATACCTAGAATATATTTGATTTATGAGGATTTTATTTTCTTCTTCTTCACTTTTACATTGTATTCACATTCAACTTTATCTTCATTACCCAAGTTGTCTTAATACAGGTAGAGCATTTTGGCTAAATCACAAGCTTAATATTTCTAATTATATAGGCACATATAGGAACTCTTCTTAAACTTTAAAGTATTAATTCTATCTGTATACATTGTTATTTTATTATTCCCTTTGTCTTATCACACTATTTTTTAATTTTTAGTCTTTTCCACATTAGTGTTATTTATTTATTTTTAAATTGTGGTAAATATATATATAACACAGTTTGCCATATAAATAATTTTTAAGTGTAGAATTAGCTGAAATTAATTACATTTATTATGTTGTTCAGCCATCACCACTATTTCTTTATCTTCTTCCTTTATCCCATACAGAAACTCTTGTAACTAGTAATAACTTCCTCAGTCCTTGATTATTTTGAATTTTTTCCCTATGAATTTTCCTATTTTAGACATTTTGTATAAGTGGAATCTTAAAATATTTGTTCTGTTGTATATGCCACAGACTAGGCACCTTAAAAAATGAAAATTTATTTTTTCACAGCTATGGAAATAAAAAGTTCAAGATAAAGGTGGCAACAGATTGATTTTTGCTGAGGCATTTCTTTTTAGCTTGAAAAGAGCAATGTTTTTTTGCATCTCAATGTGGCCATTTTTCTTTGCACACATGTAAAGACAGAGAGAAAGAAAGAGAGAACACAAGCATTCTGGCATCTTTCCTTCTTACAAAAACAGCAGTCATACCAATTAGAGCATCACCTATATTATCTGTTTTTCACCTAATTACCACTTTAAAGGCTTTATTTTCAAATGCAGTTTTATATAGGGTTAAGAATTTTTAGGGGACAGAATTTAATCCATAACAACACATAATAGTAAAATGAAAAAGATAATATTTAATCAGACTGATTTTTATTAGCTATTTCATTAGAAATGTATCAATATAAATATCAAAAGTAAATCTACTATTAATATGATTGTGGAAAAATGGTACATAACATTATATTAATTTCAGGCATAAAAACTAATAATTTGATATTTGCTTATAGTACAAATGAATGATTGTATTAAGTCTAGATGCCATCAGCCACCATGTAATTAACCCCCTTCACCTATATAACCCACTCTTTACACACTTCCCCTTTAAAACATGAGTTGGTTCTCTGTATGTATGTGTTTTGTTTTGTTTTGTTTATTTGTTTCTTTGGTTTTTGGATTCCACATATAAGTGAAACCATATGGTATTTGTCTTTCTCTTTGCAACTTATTTCACTTAGCACAATACCCTCAAGGTCCATTCAAGTTGTCACAAATGGCAATATGTCTTTTAATGGCTCAGTAAAATTCTACTGTGATTATAATTATTGCATCTTTTATTCATTCATCTATTGATGGGGGCAGGTTGTTTCATATTTTGACTATTTAAATAATGTTATGATTAACATAATAGTGCACATATCTGTTTGAATTGGTATTTTTATTTATTTTTTTTTTGGATAAATACCCAGAAGTGGAGAAATTGGATAATATGGTAGTTATAATTTCAATTTCTTGAGGAACCTCCATACTGGCTTTCACAGTGTCAGCATCAATTTAAATTTCATCCAACTATGTACAAGTTTTTCTATTATTCCAAATCCTTTCCATTGCTTATTATTTTTGTTTGTTTTTTTTATAATAGTCATTCTATTAGGTGTAAAGTCATATATCACTGTGGTTTGGGTTAGTATTTCACTAATAATCATTGATATTAAACATTTTTATGTGTTTGTTGAGCATCAGTATGTCTTCTTTAGAAAAATGTCTATTTAGATCCTCTGACAATTTTTTAAATGAGATTTCCTGTTGCTTGATTTGCTATTAAGTTACTTTAGTTTTTTATATAATTTGATTATTAATTCCTTATTTGACATGATTTGTATATAATACTTTTAATAATTGTTTTAATTTCAATTATAATTGACATAAAATATTATATTAGTGTTAGGTATAAGTCATTAGACAATTACATTACTTATGATGTGATCACTCCAATGAATGTAGAAGCCATTTGACACCATGCAGTTGCTACAATATCATTGACTATATTTTCTCTACACTACAATACACATCCTTATGACTACTATATAAATATCAATTTGTACTCCTTAATTATTTTTATTTCAGCCACCCTCAAACAACTCTGCCAGCTGGCAACCATCAACATATTTTCTGTATCTGTGAGTTTATTTTTGTTTTGTTTGTTTGTTCATTTATGTTTGTTTTAGATACCATATATAATGAAAATCATATACCATATTTTATTCTCTGTCTGATTTACTTTACAATACTACCTACCTCCATCTATGTAGTTGAAGAAGGCAAGATTTCCTTTTTTTTTGACTTGGTAATATTCCTTTGTATACAAGGTTAGACAATTAACTTTGAGAGTCAGTGCATTGCTCCTTAAGGGGAGTATATCAAAGGTGATGGTAGTGATATCCAGCAATGAGAGATATATCACTTTTCTTTTAAAGAGTTCATGAAATTAATTGTCCAAACTCATATACACATGTAGAACATTTGCTTTATACATTTTTCCATTGATGGACACACAATTTGCATCCATATTTTGGCTATTGCAAATAATGCTGCAATAAACATATGAATGTTCATTTTCCCTCAAAGTAGTATTTGGGGTTTCATCAGATAAATACCCAGAACTTAGAATACTGGCTCTTTCTTTGTTTTATGTTCTAGCTATGGTTTCTAAATCTATCTCATTATTTTATAATTATTGATACTGCAAATATTTTTTGCTTCTATTTTAATATATTATCTTTTTATTATTTATTTACTTTTTTATACATTTATTATTTTTTTAATTCATTTTTATTGTTAGACTTATTGGGGTGACATCTGTTAGCAAGGATTACATAGGTTTCAGGCATACAATTCTACAGTGCTACTTTTAGTTTGCATGTGTCTTTTGATCTGAAGTGGGTTTCTTATAGGCAATATATGTAAGAGTGTTGTTGTATTTTCCATTATGTTACCCTAACCTTTGATTAAGAAAATTACTCCACTTATATTTAAAGTAATTATTATTAGACTTTTAGTTATTGCCATTTTATTTTTTGCATTTTGATCTATTTTTATCATTTTTGTTAAAGTTTTTTTTAATATTTCTTGTAATACTGGTTTGATATTGATAAATATTTTTAGCTATTCCTTGTCTTGTAAACTACACTTGTTCTTTGATTCTAAAGTTTATATTTCTCATTAATCTTGATTGTAGGCCTTGCTTTTCATTATTTGGAATATTTTGTGCCAATTGCTTGTAGCTTGAAAAACTTTCATTGGAAAATCTGCTGACGTTCTAATTATCGTTCCCTTTTAGAGAACTATTTTCCTCTTGCTATATTTAATTTTTTTTTAATTTTACTTTTGACATCTTAATTATAATGTGTTTCAGTATGGCCCTTTTGGGGTTAATCTTGTTTGGGACTCTGAACTTTCTGGACTTGTATGTTTATGTACTTTGCCAGGTTAGAGGAGTTTTCCATCATTATTTCTTAAAATTAGTTTTTTATTCCTTGCCTCTTCTCTCTTCTCCTTCTGATCCCCAATTATGTGAATGTTGGTATACTGGATGTTGTCTCAGAGGCCTCCCAAATTTATCTCATGCTCATAATATTTTTAGGTTCTGTTTGGGTGATTTCTGACACTGTAACTTCTAAATCACTGATTTACATATGAGCTGCTGTATGGAGGCTGCCCTCATTGAGCAAGATTTGTCCCAATGGTTTCTAGTGCCTGCTGAGACCACCTTCTGGGTATGCTATTTGTGAAACTAATAGAGTCATGCTCTATAGTGTTCCAAGGCTGGCCACTTGGTGCATTTGTTGTGGGACAATTTGGCAAGGTCTTCTGTGCCTGCCAGGGCTGCCACTGCCTGTGACTGGCCTTCAGCTACTTCTTTGGAGCTACACAATAATTTGTGGTTGGACACTGTCTGTGTTGGACATTGAAGCCACTGGAAGAAACCACACTGTAAATCAGGCTTACTGCCACCGGTATCATTCCTGGGATTGCTCAGCAATATTCTGGGCATCTCAAGGCCTGCTGTTACCTGCTGTCTGTCTATAAGGCTTAGGTGCTGAAAGAGACTTGGGTTGCATGCAAGTTGGGTGTAGGAATGCTGTTCACTAGGGTAATGTAGATTTAGGTTTTCAGATTCAATGTTTATGCAAAGCCTAGAGTCACTTAGCAAAATGCTAAGAGCACACTGAGGCCAGCCACTGCCCAGCTCAGGCTTGCAGACCACCAAAAGCTGTCCAAGAAAGACTGCAGTGCCAGCTCAGTCTGTCTACTGGCCTCTGAAAATTCCTTCATGAATGCACTAGCCAAGGACAACTGCTTACTGCTGCCCTCTCTGGTGCACAGCCTGGGGCAGGCTGTTTACCTATGAAAATGCCTTTACCATTGTGGGAGTTGGGTATGATAATTTCCAAGGGAGTCATCAGTGTGGAGGGAGTGGACTGTACTAGGAAAATTCAGATTTAAATTTAGCTATGTGCAGAAAAGTCTCAACACAGACAAGATGACACCCAGCTGCAGGCTGCAGGGGAGGAGAACTCAACACAGGTATAATTGCACCTGTCTATTAAGCCCTCAACCTGAAGTCATACAACTAATTTTCTTCCTATCTTTGGAAACACTGAGCTGCTGTCTCCACCAGAGACCAGAGCAAATGCCCACCAGCAAGTGAATCTGTGCATAGGCCTTTTCAGGGAATGCCTCTATTTCCAGCAGCCTTTCATCTCACTGGAACAGATGAAATACCCACTGTTTATCACAGTCAGATGTTGTGGGTTTTCTCTACATGGCACTAGTGCTCTAAGCTGGGGAACCTGATATGGGGCTGGGACCTCTTGTTCCTCAGAGGGGATTTCTACAGTTGAGAAATCCTTCCCAATTCTCAACCCACACACATGGGTATGTGGCCAGGTCATTTTGTGTCTCTACTTCTCTTACACCTCTCAACATAGCTGCTTTCTCTATTCTTACATGTAGAACTTCTGTTCAGCTAGTCTTCAGATGGTTCTCCAGGTTTATTGTTCTATAATTTAGTGTTAACTTTATGTGGTCATTTGAGGAGAGAAGCACAGCATTTATATACTGTGCCATTTTAACCCAGGAGTTCTTTATTTAATATTAATTTTATTGCATATATTTCTCTTTCCTCTCCTCCCAAACTGTGAATTTTCATCATCATATATTATATCATGAAGTCAGGGGATAACAAGAAGGGTATACTCCAAAAATGTCCATATATTTATCTCACATTTATATACACAAAATACTTTGGAAAATTATGCTACCACCATCAATACAATAAATACGAATAGTTTTACATATTTTTGTATGTATGTATGTATGTGTATATATATATACTCCCAACCAACCACATATTTTGTAGTTATATCTACACCATTTGCACATATAACCATTACACACCATAGTCTCTCTCTCTTTTAACCCTCAGTCTTAATTCTGCAAAGAATTTATATGTTTAATATAGGTCAATATAGTTTATGTCACTATTTTTAGATAGTTTTGTTATTTACAGCTTATTCTTATACTTTACTTAAGGAACTAATTTTTTCTTAGTACTCTCATGTTGAATGTTATTTGTTCTATTTATACTTGAAAATTATTCTGTTGTATATTAAAAATTTGGCTAATAGTTTGTTTCCATGATTTTCTTAAATGCATTACTCTATTTACAATAGGCAATTTAAAAAATTGCTTTTGAAAAGTTTGAAGGTAACCTAACTTTTATTTTCTGTCATTTTACTTTTTTTTTTACCTAGAAACCTAATTATTTTTCATTTTCTTTGTTTTTTTTAATAGTTTAAGTGTATTATATTGGCTTTATTTTATAATATATTTTCTATTTTATTAAAGTTTAGTAATTTCAAAAGAATACAATTGATTGTTCAAAAATGGTGAAATGGGAGTTTATCAAAGAAGTGGGAGTACTCGTGCACACAGTTTGATAGTGTGACTCATTAATATATGTGCAAATTTCAGCCTACTTAAACCTGTGTTCTTTCAGATATAGTTGAAGAAGCCTGAAAAACATGAAATAAAAACCAAGTATGGATAAAATTAAATTTTGTGATGCTATTAAGTTCATCACTAAACAAGGAAAAACACCTCAAAGCATTTTGGAAGAGATGTTAGGTGTTTATGGGGACTACTGCCCTGGGAAATCCATGGTTTACGAATGGCATAGCTTTTCCAAGTAAGGCAGAGAGTCAATTGAAGATTACCATAGTCTGGGATGCCTTATTGAAGCCAATTTCTCAGATATTGTCAAAAAAGTTGAAAACTTATAGTGGTGCCACATTAAATACAAGCAGCTTGTAAAAATGACTGAAGTATCACCTACAACCATGTGCAATATACTTCATCAGCTTCTAATGATGTCAAAAGTCAGTGCAAGATGGGTATTGAGAATGCTCACACTGCTTCAAAAACAACAGTGTATTAAGGGTTCATGACAGGTTTTAATTTTTGCCTCTGCAGAGATAACAAAGATGAAGGTTTAGATCAGATTGTCACAGGTGAAGAAACTTGGATTCATCGTTATGAGTCTGATTCAAAGCAAGAGTCCACATAGTGGCATGAAAAGTGCAGGTCACCCCCTAAGTACAAGTATAGCAATGAGCTAGAACAGTCATGGCTATATTTATTTGTGATACTGAGGGTATCCTGCTGATCACCTATAAACATAAGAATGTCACAATAACTGGAGAGTACTATACCAGAGTCTGCTGAAACAGTTAAAAGAATCTGTGAATAATAAAAGAAGAAAAAAGTGGACCAAAGTGGTGCTGCTTTTTCACAACAATGTGCCTGTGCATAAGAGCAATGTTGCATTAGCTACTCTTAAAGATTGTGGCTTCCCAACATTAAACTACCCTTCCTACAGTTTAGAACTGGCTCTGTCTGATTATTATTTGTTTCCAAATATATATATAAAAAAAAACAGCTTCAAGAAAGGTAATTTAAACATGACAGAGAGATTAAAACTGCAATTTGAGGACTAACACAAAACATGTTATTTCAAAAATATAAATAAACTTATTGAAAGATTTGAAAAATGCATTAGGGTTAAGAGAAAATATATTGATAATAATAAATGACCTGCGCGGGTGAACAGGTGAACCGGAGGGGAGGTGATGGGGAATGAAGAAAAAACACACAGACACAGACACAGACAGAAAAGCTGGGACCGGGTGGTTCTCTGCACTCTGATGGAGACACAGAGACCCGCCTGGCAGCAGCAAGTTTATTTTATAGGGTGGGCAAAACAAGTGAGATCATAGGGGTAAATCAGCAAAGCGAGACTGGAAAGTACATCTTAACTAGGACATATAGTTATGGATAACTGCATTTAATCAATATTTTGGTACATGTTGCTAAGGCATTACTGATTGTATTATTATTATTCTCTTCAAGGCAGGCAGGCCACAAGTTATGTCTCAAATCTTTTCCAGAGACCAAACAACCTTCCTCCCAAAGTCATATTTTGCCAGAAGTCAGAAACCACACTCTGAGCATTGTCCTTGTGCATCCAGCTCAGGGCTGCCTTGCAAAGCCCTTGAACTGTGGACTCCAAGCACACAGGTAGCCTTGCTGAAACCTGTTTACTCAAAGGACCTGGCTTCTGGCTCCTGTGCTCCCTACATATCCCCCTTTTTTATTTTTTAAAACACACCTGTGACCCCGGGTGGCAGCGAAAGACAGTGCCTGTCTTAGGTGTTTCCCTTGTAAGTAATAACCTTACCCATCATTGGCATTTCATCATCTCACGATGAAACCCTGTCTTAGGTTGGTTATCCCCAGGGAAATCTTACCCGTCTTCGACTATCCTGCCTTCACTAAGTTTGGGGGGAGTGGAGCGAAATTAAACAGGCGGCCAAGCTTAAGGCATCGCCCTAAACTTAATCTCATGGGTGTTGGCTTGAATATCTATCATCCTTTTAATGAAACATTTAATGAGGACTTCTTTATTTTTTAAAGTGAGACAATGTGTGTTCAATTGGGGGGAATGGTTGAGCTCAATTTGTTAGATTTTAGGCTGTAGTGGGAAACAAGTCAGCCAGGGGACAAGGGATTAACCTCAGACAGGGTGAGAGGCTCTGTTCTGCCTCACCTCTGTAGAGCCCAGGCTCTCTCCTGTTGGCCCCTGTGCGACTGTGCCTGTCTTAGGTTGTTCCTCCCTTGGGGAATCTTACCCGTCATTGACTAACCAGCCATCCTCCAGAGCCATACAGGGTGATGTGAGGTAAATTATGCCCCTATTTTTATTTTTTGCTTAAGATGAGAATGATGTGTTATTAATTGGAGGTCTCGGCCTCGGGACTGGAGGACTCGGCAGCCGACCAAGAAGAGAACAAACAAACATCAATCAAGCATACTATAGCTAACAGTACCACACAGAATATTGTAAAACATTTAATGGATTGAACCCTTTAAGTTCTGTTAGAATATCTTGAGCTACTTGAGCAGGATTAAGGACAATTAGATGACTATTTTGAATAGCCAGAATTTCAGAGTGTAATTGTTGTAAATTGAGACTGATGTTATTATGAGTCCAAACCCCTAACAAATGTTTTTGAACCTTATTCCAACACCACTTAGATTTATCATAAATCATAGAAGTTACACAAATTGCCTTATTATTTGCATGGCATAAAAGTTTTTGGTGAAATCTAAAACTTTTTACTTCATTACCTATTTCAATGACAGCTGCCTCTAGGGCATTTATTTTAACTTTTAAGTTTTTATCAATAACTACTTGTTTTATGTGTAAGTTCATTGACATAATGAACATCTTGAATACTTTGAGACAAGGCAAGAGCAGAAGTTGTTAAAGTTGATATAAGCGTGATTAAAGAAACTATTCCAACAATAATTAACTCTATAGCTCGAGTGATTATAAATTTCTTGAAGCACTTGAAGACCCTGATCATGATACCAAGGTCCTGTAATGTTAGCAGGAAGCATTACAAAAGAAGGTTGATGCAATACTATAATTTGATTATTTGACTAAATAGAAGTAATACAGTTAGTAAGATTACAGTTTAAACAACTCACATTATAGTGAGAATTTTTATAAAACCTTTTTATTAGTCCATGGAGAAGCAAAAGTGAAGCCCTTTTGGATCAGCTTCTTTAGCTGACCCCAAGTTGGAGACTGGCTCCTTTAAGTGGTCACTGCAGAGGGGCATCATGCCCTTTTGAAGGATCTACTCTCTGGGATTGTCATAGTCAGTTTCAGTGGCTCATCCTTTGGAATGGTCATTGGCTCTCTGAGTCTCATCTTCTGCAGGGGTGGAATGAGGTCCTTGGAGTTCATGATGTTTTACAAGCCGTTCAGGAATCCACGTGGGCTGTAAATCTCCTTCTGGAAAGACACAAACAAATCCTATTCCCCACATTAGTACAGGATCTGGCCCACACCACTCTCAGGTAGCCAAATCTTTCCATATTATTTTGCCTCTCTGCAAAGTGGGTGTCTTTTGAAAATGTCTATCTGCAGGGAAGACTCCCTGTTCATCACAATTTTTAAAATTTTAAAATAAAAAGAATTGAATGTTTAATGTTTTATGAGCCCTTTCAACAATAGCTTGTCCTTGCGGATTGTAAGGAATGCCAGTCTTAAGCTGAATGTCCATTTGAAGTATTTGTAGGCATCATACACCAAGGCAAATAAAATTCACTTCCCCCAAGCCTTCTACGACTTACTGCATACTCTCAAGCTTTTACTATCTCCTTGCATGTTCTGGCACAACCATTTTTACTTTAGTACAAAACTTTCTTTTTTCCTTTGTTAAAAACTTACCACAGACCGGCCAATTAAAGTTTACTTCTCACAAACCTTCTACAACTTAATTTAGTGCCTCTTAGTTTGTCCATTTTTTTACTCATTTAGAAGTAGCCATCTTTATGACAAACTATTTTCTTTCAAACCCTTTTAAAATGTATTTCCATACCTTAACCTTCTTAAAACACACATTTTTTGTATTAATTAACATCTGTAACCATCTATGATCCTCAGAACCTTAATTTACTGATAACCACAAAAAAGGGCAAATATTAGCACTTTTTTTGGCGAATCTACAAACACAAAAGAACTATTAGCAATTTTAAAGAGGACGCAAGCTACAGTTCCAAAGAGACCAAAACGCTGACTTGAGAGGCTTGATTTTAAAAGTGCCTCATTTGTTTTTGCTGTTATTTTTTTTTGTTTTTTGTTTTTCTAATTGTCTCCACCTCAGAAGATAGTGGCCACTGCCTCAGGCAGAGCTTTGTTTACATTTTAACTTTTTGCAAGATTTTAAGTTACTAGATTGAGAGAACCTGGTAAGACATTTACCTTGTTTACCCAATATATAAAGACACTTTTGGTTTCTAATTATGATAGAACCAGGAGATAAGTGGATTTCCCTGTTTTC
>PVJL010011691.1:30491-41371 GCA_004026885.1 Lyroderma lyra
TTACAACATAAAAACTTGCATTCAAAAAATCCCATCCCAATTCTTTGATCCTTTAACAAAACAGTTCTAACTGCAAGACAGCATAAGAGTTCAAGAAAAGAGAAAGAAGGAAAAAAATTGAAAAACCATTTCTCTTTAGGACCTAAAATATAGAGAGAGACTAAGCAGTATGTAACCGAGCACCAATTTTTTTGTTAATGTATCCTAATTTACTATACAGGCATTTGGGAGGGGCAAAACGTTAGTGCGACCTCACTCCAGCGAGCAAAATCGCTCTATTTCTTTTTGTCTCATGTCTCGTTTAGCCTCCTTTTTAAGTTCTTTTTTATATTCTGGAGGCAGAGACTCATCTGAAATTTTTGTAGAATCAGGAACTAGCGGGCATAATTTCTCATATCCCTGTATAGTCTTAGCTGAAGTTACAGAATGACCTTCTTCAGGCAATTGCACACATGCTGGTCTGTGGTCTAAGCATTCTTGAATTAACATCCACAAAGCAAAAGTATGTACAGGAGTTTTTTCTGGCCCATTGGCCGCATAACACTCCCTCAGCTGTTTTCCTACCCTTTCCCACGTTTGAGTATTTACAGTTCCTTCCTCAGGAAACCAAGGACAGGTTTTATGTACAAAATCTACAAACTCTAAAAGCTGATGCCTTTTTACATTGCTGCCTTTAGGTTGCAGCATACACTTTAACATATCTACATAGAGCTCTCTTTCCTTAGATTCTGAATGTCCCATGTTTTACACCCGGTATCCGTATTTCGCTCCCACTTACCTTAGTTGTCAAAAGCTGATGGCCTTTAACACTCTTAATTGCGATCGCCTCTCGGGAGCGTTCCCTCATCCGACAACAAGAGTCCCTCCGTACTCCGGTCCCTGTTCGGGCGCCACTTGCCGCGATCTGCGTGGGTGAACGGGTGAACTGGAGGGGAGGTGATGGGGAATGAAGAAAAAACACACAGACACAGACACAGACAGAAAAGCTGGAACCAGGTGGTTCTCTGCGCTCTGATGGAGACACAGAGACCCGCCTGGCAGCAGCAAGTTTATTTTATACGGTGGGCAAAACAAGTGAGATCATAGGGGTAAATCAGCAAAGCGAGACTGGAAAGTACACCTTAACTGGGATGAATAGTTACAGACAACTGCATTTAATCAATATTTTGGTACATGTTGCTAAGGCATTACTGATTTTATTATTATTATTCTCTTCAAGGCAGGCAGGCCACAAGTTATGTCTCAAATCTTTTCCAGAGTCCAAACAACCTTGCTCACAATGTCATATTTTGCCAGAAGTCAGAAAACACACTCCGAGCAGTGTCCTTGTGCACCCAGCTCAGGGCTGCCTTGCAAAGCCCTTGAACTGTGGACTCCAAGCACACAGGTAGCCTTGCTAAAACCTGTTTTCTCAAAGGATGTGGCTTCTGGCTCATGCACTCCCTACAAAATAGTATTTTGTAACTCTTCTTTTCCTCCATTTCATAAATTTCTTGACCACCCTTCATTTGGCATGCTGTTGGTCATTACTCATCTGAATTTTCTCAGTTTGTGTTTTCTTAGGTGTTCTCTTTCAATATCTAATTCCAAATTTGATCTATTCTAATTAAAATTTTATTTAAAACTTTTTTCTTTAAAGAACAATCTATTTTTAATTACAGTTGATATTTAATATTATTTTGTATTAGTTTCAGGTGTGCAGCATCCTTGTTAGACATTTATATAATTTACAAATTGGTCCCTATTATTATCTTAGTATCCACTTGGCATTATGCATAGTTATTAATACATTAATGACTATATTTTTTATTCTGTACACATTTTGTATTCTCAATATCAGTATTCACTATTTATCACGTTCTCTTGAATCATTTGTCTTTTGCTTTTAACATTTATAAACATTTCTTTTTAAAACTTTACTACTTCTTAAAGCACTTAAAATATTTATTCAGCCTTCTGATATATCATAAATATATATATATATATATATATATATATATATATATATATATATCTTCTCAAACTGTATTTTTCATTTATTTATAATTGGATTTTGAGTGTTATTACCTTATAAATGAAGCTCTATAATTCTGGTTATAGTTTTATTTCATTTCTTATATTATTGTCTTAATTAATTTTAGGTCATCTTTAATTTTATGATTAAAATTATTATTCTGTGGGCATGGGTTTTTCATATACTTTTATTGCTTGTAAGAATTTTACTCTGCTCCCTTTTATCTATTTCTGATAATAACTTTTTCTGTGAATTTTATTTTTATAGTTGTAGTAGCTAATTTATTCATGAAATTTAATTTTCTGGACTTTTGAAAGAAGACATAGATCAAGGTAGTTTAAATTTTTACCTAAAAAGAAACTTTTCTCTATTTTTTGCAGTGCTCAAATGTACTGAGGTTTTCTGATTTTATATTATACCCTCACTTTTTTAGGGGAAACTGTCTTTTTTATTTTTTTCTTATTGCTAATGTTTTCAATTTTGACTACTCCCGGTGACTTTTTTTTTTCTCAATATGTGGTCTTCTGTTAAAAAGGCAAATCTGGTTGTTCAAAAGTTCATAGAGATTGGATTGTTTTAGCTGTTTGTGACTTCATCACAAGCCATTGCATTCACTAGCTACCATATTATATGAAACTCTTTTTAGTTTTTTCTATTAAATCCCCATTTAATAGAAAAGCATCTGTTGGATCTTTTCAGATTCTTCTATACCTAAATCCATTATAACTTCTATCTTCTGCATTGTACCACATATTTGCCAAATTCATGCAAATTTGTGATTGATGCAAGCTTCTTTATACTTTCTTGTGTTTTAGGGTTTGTAGACATAACATGTGACCTTATTTTGTGTTAAAATTTGTCCATAGGACTTTAATTTTTTTATCAAGTGTTTCTGACAATTTCTATGTAAGTTTTTGAAAATATTGTACATTTATTCTATGGCTGCTCTTTTACAAACACAGTATTTTTGTATAAATATATATCCATATCTATATAATTTATATATACATAATCTATATTTATATATCCATTTTTATCAATATACATATTATGTTTATGTACATTTACATGCATATTTATAATATATCTACTGGCTAAAAAAGTAAACACTGCCTATGCAAATATATATATATATATATATATATATATATATATATATATATCCAAGAAAGTTAAAATTGACAGTATTTTTATTCTTTTAATACTTGCTGTTTTAGTGATGAGGGCAAGATACTGACTAGGGAGAAGGTCCCTGAAACCTCTCCCAAAAAACACAATTAAATGGCCATCAACAAAAAACACAATTAAATGGCCATCAAGGTGCCAAGAAAGAAAACCTTGAGTGGCACAGTGACAAGTGAGAAGTCTGCGCATCTCAAGAAAACACCTGAAAGTTAGGGAGAGGGGGGGCAAATGGGAGTGAAGGGAGGAAGCAGAGATGGATCACAACCAGACCATATTGCTGCTAACTGAAGGAACCATAAAGAAATTAGGGAGCAGCCCGTGGTTCCCAGCCCATGGTACATGCCCGCTGCCCTCAGAACCGTGCATCAGAACCGTGGCTTTAAACCAATGGCTCCCAGCACCCTTGCCTGGTGCTCTCATGTGGCCAGCATCTACCAGCTTATGGTGCACACAGTGCTCTCACGCAGATCCTGAAAATGGGACCCAGACCACAGTGTGTGCACACCTGGCAATACCTCAGGGCCTGTGAATTACAGCAGGCAGAGAACGTACAACTGGTGCTCTCGCCTTGCACTCTCATAGGTCCCACAGTTTTCCACCCTGTCGCACTTGCGAACCCTTGCTCTTGTATGAATCCTGGCCTCTGAGTCCCGTCCTGAGACTCCAGAGCTGCCGGCCATACATGCGTACTTGTAGGGCCCTCACATGGCTTCTGCTTGCAGAATCAGCCCTGACCAGCAGCTGTGGAAACAAATCACTGCAGGAAGGAAAGAGGCAGATTTGACGGTGTTCACCCATCCAGCAAAAGCGTACTCAGCCTGCATCCCATTGGCCTCCCCATCTCTCCCAGCTTCCACAGCAAAGTGCAGGAGGTGGAACAGCCTCTGTGTGCATTTTGTTGGCCAAACTTGTCTCCTACAGCCTCCCAATGAACTGCAGGAAGTGAAGAGACTGAAGATCTACTTATCTGAACCCAAATGCTACTGGAGACTAGAGATAAGACTTAAACACATCCCCTTTTTCTCCAAACACTTGCCCCCACAGTGCCACCTAGTATCTGCTCTACATCAAGATACCCCAAAAATATCAATCAGAGAAAGAAAAAGAGCTCCTGGGTTCCGCTGAAAATAAAGCCAAAGAGGAAGGACACAGCAGACAATATGAGTTGAGTACTTTAGGATTTAAAGCAATTCAGAAGGAAGATAAAAATTTCTAGAAGAGGATCTCATAGACCTAGAAATTTATGAACTAAGTGACAGAGTATAAAGTAGCCATTCTAAAGGCTCTGAAGAAATGAAAATATATTGGTAGAACACTATAGCTGAGATGAAGGATCTCAAAAAGAAAATCCGTGAACAAAAGAAACAATTTAACAAAGACATTCAAATTATAAAAAAAGAATGAGATGGAAATATGAAAGATAAATAATGCAATAAAAGAAGTGAGAAATAAAATAACTGCCATAGAAAATGGGCCAATGAGATGGAAAAAAGAATTAGTGATATTCATGATCAGAACATGAAATCATCTCAGAAAGAGGAAGAGGGGGAATATAGAACCAAAAGGATTGAAAGAACTCTGCAAAAATATCTGACTTCATAAGGAAGAACAATATCAGGATAATAGAATTAGAAGTAGGAGCAGAGAACATACTCAGACAAATAGAAGATGAGAAATTTCTAAACCTATGGAAAGACCTGGAACCCCAAATTCAAGAAAATAAAAGGTCCCCTAGATACCTGGACCTGAGCAGATCTACTCCAAGACACAGTAATAAAGATGTCAAAAACTAAAGACAAACAGACACATCTCAAGGCAACCAGGGAAAAAAGGACTATAATGTTTAGAGGAAAACCCATCAGGCTGGCATCAGACTTTTTAGCAGAAACTCTACAAGCCAGGAGAGAGTGGAATCCAATATTCAAAACTTTAAAAGAGAGAAACTTCCAGCCAAGAATGAATTATCCAGCAAAATTATCCTTCAGAAATAAAAGAGAAATAAAGACCTTCTTAGACACACAGAAGCTGAAGGAATTTGCCAGCACAAGGTTGACCCTTAAAGAAATAATGAAAGAGGCTCTTCAACCTCAAACACAACATTAGAATCAATGCAACAGATTTGGGATAACAAGAATGAAACAAAAATAAAACAATAAAAAAGTAATGGCCATAGGAAATTCTCATATATCAATCATCATTCTAAATGTGAATAAACTGAACTCACCAATAAAAAGACACAGAGTAGCAGGCTGCATTAAAAAACAAAACCCATCCATATGCTATCTCCAAGAGACATATCACATCCATAAGGAAAAACATGGACTCAGAGTGAAAGGATGGGAAACATTACTCCAAGCAAATAGTAATCAGAGAAAAGCAGGAATTGCCATACTAATATCTGATGAAATAAACTTCAGGTTAAAAATATAACAAGAGACAAAGATGGACATTACATAATAATAAAAGGCAGAATAAAACAACAATAAGAATTAACACTATTTAACATATATGCTTCTAATCAGGAAGCAAAAAAATATACAAAGCAAGTACTAACAAATCTGAAAGGAGAAACTGACAAAAGAACATCATTGTGGAAGACTCAAACACCCCTTTAACAGCCAAGGACAGATCATTCAAACAGAAAATAAATGAGGAAGTATCAGCTCTAAACAACAAATTTTAGCAACTAAACAAAAAGGGAGATTATGCCTTCTTTTCTAGCACACATGGAACATTCTCAAGGATATACTACATGCTAGGACACAAAAGTAGCCTCAGCAAATTCAAGAAGATCAAAATCATACCAAGAGTATTCTCAGACCACAAAGCTTTGAAATTGGAGGTAAACTGTTAAAGGAAAGCAAAAAACACATATATACATGGAAATGAAACAACATCCTATTAAAAAATGACTGAATAAAAGAACAAATAAAAGAAGAGATTAAAAAATATATAGAAAATAATGACGAAGAAGATACAACATATCAAAATTATTGAAACATAGTGAAAGCTGTAGTAGGAGGGAAATTTAAATCATTACAGGCCTACCTGAACAAACAAGAAAAATTACAAGTAAACACCTTCACATCCCATCTTAAAGAACTAAAAGAGAAGAACAGACAAAACCCAAAGTCAGCAGAAGGAAAGAAATAATAAAAATTAAAGCAAAGCTAAATCGATTAAGAAAAAATTGATATTACAAAGAACTGGTTCTTTGAGAAAGTTAACAAAATTGACAAATCCCTGGGTAGACCAATCAACAAATGAAAGGAAAGCACACAATTATTCAAAATTAGAAATGGAAGGACAGAAATTTCCACGGATACTACAGAAATATAAAAGACTGTAAGAAAATATTATGAAGGGCTTTATGCCACTAAATTTAACAACCTAGAAGAAATGGACAAGTTCCTAGAAACTTATAACCTACCTAGACTGAATCAGGAAGAATTGCATAATCTAAATAGACCAATCAACAGTAAAGAAATTGAAATGACTATCCACAATCTCCCTAGAGTAACAGAGGGTCTCACCAACAAGTTCTATCAAGCATTCAAAGAATAATTAATGTCTATCCTCCTCAGACTCCTCCAAAAAAATTGAAGAGGATGCAATACTTTCTAACTCATTCTATGATGCCAACATTACCCTAAAACCAAATCCTGGTAAAGACAACACAAAAAATGGAAATTATAGACAATATCTCTAATGAAAACATACACAAAAATTCTAAGCAAAATAATAGCAAATAGAATACAACAATGCATAAAAAAGATTATACATTATGATCAAGTGGTATTCATCTCAAGAGCACAAGGATGGTTCAACATACAAAAATCAAACAATGTGATACACCACATAAACAAAATAAAAGATAAAGGCAAAATGATCATATAAATTGATGCATTGAAAGTATTTGACCAGATACAACATCCATTTATGATCAAACACTGAAAAATGGGTATAGAAGTAAAGTATCTCAAAATAGTCAGTCATATATGAGAAACTCTCAGCTAATATCATACAGAATGGGGAAAGCTGAAGCCCATTCCCCTAAAATCAAGAAGACAGGGATGCCCCCTGTCACCACTGCTATTCAATATAGTACTGGAAGTTACTGCTAGAGCAATCAGGCAAAAGAAAGGAATAAAAAGTATGCAATTAGGAAAGAAGAGGTCAAATTGCCACTATTTGAAGATGACATGATTCTTTATATAGAAAATTCCAAGGACTCTATCAGGAAACTGTTAGAAAAAATAAATGAATACAGTAAAGTTGCAGGATATAAAATCAATGTATAAAAATCAACAGCATTCCTTTATACAAAAATGAATCCTCAGAAAAACAAATAAGAGAGTCAATTTCTTTTATTATCACAACAGAACGAATAAACTACTTGGGAATTAATAAAGAGCATGACAGACTTGTACATGGACACCTATAAGGCACTTTCAAAGAAAATTGAAGAGGACACAAAGAAATGGAAAGATATTCTGTGTTCATAAATAGGAAGACATGACATTGCTAAAATGTTCACATTGCCCAAAGCAATTTACAGATTTAATGCAATTCCTATCAAAATCCACAATCATACTTTCACAAAATAGATAAAAGAATTATCAGATTTACATGGAACCATAAAAGACCTTGAATTGCCAAAGCAATGATACATAAAAAGTAGTATTGGTGGTATTAACACTCCCCTACTTCAATTTATATAACAAAGCATCAATGATCAAAACAGCTTGGTATTGGCAGAAATACAGAAACATAGGCCAACAGAACAGAACTGGAAACGCAGAAATAAATCCACAAATTTATGGACAAAAAATTTTTGATGAAAGAGCAAAAATTATGCAATTTCACCATCTACTGAAAGTCTCAATAGATGGTGCTGGGAAAGCTAGAAAAACATATGCAAAGGAATGAATCTGAGCTGTGACCTCTCACCATATACTAAAATTGACTCAAAGTGGATTTAAAACCTCCATATAGGACCCAAAACAATAAACTGTATAGAAGAAAATATTGACCCTTAACATATAGACCTAGGGCTCAAGAAAAACTTCATAAACTTGATCTCAAAGGCAAAGAAAGTAAAAGCAAAAATAAATGAATGGGACTATATCAAACTAAAATCTTCTGCACAGCAAAAGAAACCATCAACAAAGGAAAGAGACAGCCAACTGAATGGGAGAAAATATTTGCAAACAACCCATCAGGTAAGGGTCTCCTATCAAAAAAATATAAAACTAACAAAACTTAACAACAAAAAAACAAACAACCCAATTAAAAAGTGGACAGAAGAACTAAACAGACACTTCTCTCAAGAAGAAATACAAATGGACAATAGACATATGAATAATTTCTCATCCTAATTAGCTATCAAGGAAATGTAAATCAAAACCACAATGAGATATCACCTCACATTTGTTACAATAGCTGTTATCAACAAGACAAGGAATAACAAGTGCTGGAGAAAATGTGGAGAAAAAGGAACTCTAGCACACTATTGGTGGGAGTGCAAATTGGTACAGCCACTATGGAAGACAGTGTGAAGGTTTCTCAAAAACTGGGAATAAAGTTACCATATGATCCAGCAATCCCCCTTCTGGGGACGTAACCCCAAAACTTGAAAACCTTAGTCCACATGGACTTATGTACCCCAATGTTCATCACAGTGCTTTTCATGGTGGCCAAAGCATGGAAAAGACAAAGTGCCCTGTGACAGATGGCTGGATAAAGAATCTGTGGTACATATGCACAATGGACTATTACTCAGCTATAAGAAAAGATGAAATACTGCCGTTTACAACAAAATAGATGGACCTAGAGATCATGGTGAGAGAAGTAAGCCAGACAGAAGAAAACAAAAACTATATATAACTTCACTCAATGCAGAGTATAAAATTGAAAGCAATAAAGAGAAAACAAAAAAATAACCCATAGAAACAGTCAATATTTTCATGGTTATTTGGGGGCAAATAGGGAGGGTGTGGGAGAACAGGGAAGCACAGAGGGAGGGGGCATTAAATATATGATGATGGAAAGAGAACTCACATAGGGTGGTGAACTTACAATGTAACAATTTGATGATGCACTGTAGAATTGTAGACCTGTAATCTATGTAATTCTTACTGACCAATGTCACCCCAGTAAGTCTAATAATAAGAAAAAGACTATATTTGTAAATAAACTTTAGGTAAACTATTTCTGACCAACATAAAATGTATAGTCACCAAAAAATTTTAAAACTTTACACAGTTAAAGTTACCTTTATTTTGATTATTTTAAATTCTGTGATTTCAGTTTTTTCTGTGATTTCAAATATTTGCTCTGGTGTTATATAAGAATTCAGAGAGAATAAAAATTACATAAATTCCACCATATTTCTGGAATCCTTTTCACTATAGCTATACTTTGCTTTATCTGATTATTAGTTAAGTTGAATATATATTATATATTTAAGAGGCTTTTTAATTTCTTCATTTGCATTTTACTTGTTCATATGTTTTTGCCTAATTTTCTATTGCTATTTTTAATATTTGTTACTTATTATTATAGAACTCTTTCTATTATTATTTCTATTTGTTACAGCCAATTGTCTGTGACAAATTTGCAGTTATTTTTAGCATTTTATTTCTTGTTGTAATATTTCTTATAATATTGTTTACTTTTTAAAGATTGTTTTTCTTTATTGAAGTATAATATAAATGAATGTACAAAAAATATAATTATGCTAAAATTGCCCCTTTGAACATTTTAATTGTATAGTCTAGGGCTTTGATTTTATTCTCATTGTTCTGCAAACATCACCACACTCCATGTTCAGAATATTTTTTTATCTTACAAAGCACTTTACTCATAAAAAAAACTGATTTATTGGCAATAACATTTTACAGTTTTCTATGTGCAAATATTTACTTTCTTAAGGTTATCTTAAGTATTTTTGATGCAACCATACTTAGTATTTTTTAGTATTTTTTTCACTTACTTGATTATTAAAGATTGATACTTTTCATATACATTGGTTCTTTGAATGTTTTTTTAATGTACATTCAAGTTTTTTCCTCATATTTTAATTGGGTTGTCAGCTATAAATTATACTAGTTTTAAATATATTTTTATAAGAACTTTGTAGATTATAAAGTGTTTTGCTTTCATTATTTTGCATGTACTTTGATGACTAAAGCTCTGAAGTTTAATATAGTTAAACTCTGAAATTTTTTCTTCACTAAATATTTTGTGTTAATTTAAATAAATATTTTTATAGCCCAATGTAAGTAGGGCAATTTCTTATATTATAAAGATTTATGTTGAGTTTAAATATATAGTTCATATAATATTTTACATACGTATTTATGAACGACCATTGATTTATTTTCTTATTTTATACTTATGTTGCCTTATGATATCATTGCTTTACAGATTCATTTTTTTTAATCCATTTTTATTGTTAGACTTATTGGGGTGACATCTGTCAGCAAGGATTACATAGGTTTCAGGCATACAATTCTACAGTGCATTGTCAACTTGATGTATAATAAGTTCACCACCTAATGTGACTTCTCTTTCCATCACCTTATATTTAGCTTCCCCCCCTCCTCTCCCACCCCCTCCCCTTTCTCCCCTCCCTGACCCACTCGTCCCCAAATAAACATTAAACTATCGATTGTGTCCA
>PVJL010011692.1:0-41254 GCA_004026885.1 Lyroderma lyra
TGGAAGTTTTAGCCCAGGAATCAGACAAGAAAAACAAATAAAAGGCATCCAAATAAGAAAAAAAGAGGTAAAACTACCATTATTTGCAGATAACATGATATTGTACAAAGAAAATCCCAACAATTTGACCCCAAAATTACTGGAACTGATAAATTAATCTAGTAAAGTAGCAGGATGCAAAATCAATATACAGAAATCAGTTGCATTTTTATATACCAATAACAAGCTAGTAGAAGGATAAATTAAGAAAACAGTTCCATTTACAACTGCATCAAAAATAAAGAGTAAAATACCTAGAAATCAATTAAATCAACGAAATAAAAGATTTATACTCAGAAAATTATAAGACACTGAAGAGAGAAGTAAAAGAAGACACAAATAAATGAAAATGCATACCATGCTCACGGATAAGAAGAATGAACATATTTAAAATGTCTATACTACCTAAAGCAATCTATAGATTCAATGCAATTCCCATGAGCAGACCCAAAGGCATTCTTCACAGAACTAGAACATATAATCCTAAAATCTATATGGAACCATAAAAGAGCTAGAATAGCCATAGCAACTCTAAGAAAAAAGAACAAAGTCGGAGGAATCGTGCTACCAGACATCAGACTTATGTTACAAGGCCACAGTTATCAAAACAGCATGGTATTGGCATAAAAAGAGACATATACATCAATGGAACAGAATAAAGAGTCCAGAAATAAATTCATGTCTATATGGCCAACTAATCTATGATAAAGGAAGCAAAAACTTGCATTGGGATAAAGACAGTCTTTTCAAACATTGGTGCTGGGAAAACTGGAAAGATTTGCAAAATTATGAAATTGTACCACCTTCTTACACCACATACAAAAATAAAATCTAAATGGATTAAAAAACTAACTATAAGATGTGAAACCATAAAACTCCTGGAAGAAAATATAGGAAGTAACCTCTCAGACATTACCCTTAGCAATACTTTCAATGATATATTTCCTCAGGCAAGAAAAACAAAGGAAAAAATAAACAAATGGGACTACATCAGAATAAACAGGTTTTCTTACTGCTAGAAAAACCACCAACAAAACCAAAAGATATGCCTCAGAATGGGAGAAAATATTCACCAATGAGGCAACTGACAAAGGATAAATATCCAAAATTATAAGAAACTAATCCAACTCAACAATAAAAACACAAACAACCCTGTTAAAAAAAAATGGTCAGAAGATCTGAATAGACATTTCTCCAAAGAGGACATACAGATGACTAATTGACACATGAGAAGATGTTCAACATCACTAATCATCAGAGAAATGCAAATCAAAACCACAACAAAATACCATCTTACTCTTATCAGAATGGCTCTCATCAATAAATCAATGGAAAACAACTGTTGGCGAGGGTGTGGAGAAAAGGAAACCTTTTTACACTGCTGATGAGACTACAAATTTCCAACCACTATGGAAAACAGTATGGAGGTTCTTCAAAAAATTAAAAATGGAACTACCTTATGATCCAGCAATTCCACTTCTAGGAATTTATCCAAAGAACCCCAGAACACTAATTTGAAAAAATATATGCAACTCTATTTTTTGTAGCTTTATTCACAATACCCTAGATATGGAAACACTAAATGTCCATCAATGAACGATTGGCTAAGGAAGCAGTGGTACATTTACACAATGGAGTATTACTCAGCCACAAAGAAGAATAAAATCTTACCATTTGCAAAAACATGAATGGAACTTGGAAATACCATGCTAAATGAAGTTAGCGAGACTGAGAAAAACAAATACTATATGATCTCACTTATATGTGGAATCTAAAGAACATAATAAAGAAACAATAAAAATAGAATTAAAACTAAAACAAAAACTCAATTAAAAAATGGGCAGGTCATTATGCTAAGTGAGATGAAAATAGAAGAAACTAAGAACTACATGATTCTACTCATGTGTGGAACATAAAATTGAAAACAATGAAAAAACAAAACTCATGGACACAGTCGATAATTTAGTAGTTATCTGAGGGGGAGAGGAAGGGGGAAGGGGGAGAAGGGACAGGGAAACAAATATACGGTAATGGAAAGAGATCTTATTTTGGTGATGAACACATAATGGAATCATGGAGGATGTAATGTAGAATTGTGCACCTGGAACCTATGCAATTTTTATTGATCGATGCCACCCCAATAAATCTAACAATTAAAAAAGGTGAACTTTCACATGCAATATAGTAAACACACAATGTAACCTGGTCTTATGTTGAAAGATGTGCACATAAATACTTTATACAATGATGTGTTTTCAAAATAAATAGAATTTTTTCTTCTTCTTCTTTTTTTTTTGTAGTATACGGGTAGTTCCTTGGCTTGGAAATCGAACCCAGGCCGCAGCGTTAACAGCACCAGCGCCGAAGCCTTAAGCCACTACACCACCAGGGAATTCCCCTTTTTTTTTTTCTTTTCTTTTTAATAAATAGAATTTTGAAAACAGAAAAATATAACTATTTAAAAAAGATATTACCAGTGGAAAAAAATTATTCAGCAAAATTAGCATTTAATTATATTGGAAAAATTAAAACCATTACAGACATACAGAAGGTGAGGGAATTCTATAACACAAGATCCTCATTACAGAAAACACTGAAAAGGCTATTCAACCTGAAACACAATGTCAAAATAAGTAAGGATAACGTGAGCAAACAAGAACATAAAATGGGAGGAAGTAAATGTCTAAATTCCCAAAAGAGAATTGAGAAAAAAAGCATGCTGAAGAAAAGAAACCATTGTACATGTGAAGCATTTTTTTAAATAAATTGAATGCTAAACCCTTATAAAAAATGTAGAACTGAGACACATTTAAAAAAAAAAAAAAGAACAGGGGGAGTTCCCTGATGGTGTAGTGGCTTAAGTCTTCGGCGCTGGTGCTGTCAGTACTGCGGCCTGGGTTCAATTCCCAGCCAGGGAGCTACCCACATACAAAAAGCAAAAAAAAATAAAAAATAAAAAAATAAAAATAAAATAAAAATAAAATAAAATTAAAATAAAATAAAGAACAGAGAGAAAAAAATCATAGAACACCACCAAACTGAAATAACTGAAAAACAATAAACAAATTAACAATGAGGACACTGAGCTACCAGAAAACAAAAAATAAAATAGCTAAAGGAATTATTTTTTAATTTATTGGGGTCACATTGATTAGTAAAAATTATGTAAGCCCCAGGTGTAAATTTCTATATTACATCTTTTATGTATTGTATTATGTGTTCATCAAACAGAGTCACTTCTTTTCTGTCATTATACATTTGTTTCCCTATCCCTTTTCTCCCACCCTCCTTTCCCATTATTTTCAGGTAACTACTATATTATCGACTGTCCATGAGTTTTGTTTCCTTGTTGCTTTTGATTCTATGTTAACAATCAAACTAAATTTCTCCATATCCTTCCCTTTTTTACCCACTGCCTCATCCCTCCTCCCATCTTAAAGAAGTTTCTCTAACATTCTTTGTAGAGCTGGTTTGGTGGTGATGTATTCTGTTAACTTTTTCTTATCTGAGAAGCTCTTTATCTGTCCTTCAATTTTGAATACTGGCCCTGCTGGATACATTATTCTTGGTTGTAGATCCTTAGTTTCAGTACGTTAATCATTTTCTGCTATCTCTTCTGGCTTGTAAAATTTCTAGTGAGAAATCAGCTGAGAATCAAATGGATGTCCCTTTATAAGCTACTACTTGAATTTCTCTTGCTGTTTTTAGAATTTTCTCTTTTTCTTTAACTTTTGCCATTTTAATTAAGATGTGTCTTTGTGTGTTCTTATTTGGGATTATCTGGTTTGAGATTCTCTGTGCATTCTGAACTTGTATGGCTATTTCCTTCAGTAGGTTAGGAATATTTTCATTCATTATTTCTACAACTAATTTCTTGATCCCTTGCTTTACCTCTGTCTCTTCTGGTACACCTATTATTCTGATAGTCTTCTGCCTAAAATTGTCCCGGAGGAATCTCAAACAATCCTAATTTTTCTGGATTCTCATATCTATCTGTTCTAAATAGGTGTTTTCTGCTAGCTTTTCCTGGAAATCACTGCTTCATGTTTCTATTTTATCTAGTTCTGTGACTTTAATTTCATTCTTCATTTCAGTAAATGTAGTCATTATCTCTCTCTGGTTCTTTATAATGGTTTGTATGTCTTCTTTAATGCTTGCTACCTCTCTGTTGAAATTGCCATTGAGTTCCTTAAGTATTTTTATAATCATTGCTTTGAGCTCTCTTTCTAGTTGGTCATCTGTCCCCATCTCTTTAATTTCCTAGTTTCTCATTTTTTGCAGTCTCTCTGGATTCTCCTACCTGTAATTTCTTTGGTGCTTACTTCTGATACTAGGCAGGCAGAAGTCTGTAGGGGAGGGTCATTTGTGTCTTTGTTTTCTTCCTGTGGTACCAGGGGTTGTACAGGAGTTTGCATGTCATTTCACCTTTCTGTCTTGGGTTTGCCCCACGTGCAGATTTTGCCCTGAGCCTTGGTGTCAGTCCTGTATGCTGTTCTTTTTATTTTGCTTGTTGTGGGCTGAGAAACACACCACACAACCCCTTCTGTCTTTCTCTTTCCTACCAGAGCATTCCTGCTGCAGCTCCTCACTGCTCAGTGACTTCCCCTCCTCTGGGAATCAGAGTACAGTTGGCTTCTTCTGTTTTTGAACAAGTCTTTACATCCTGAGGCCAAAGTGAGGTGGTTGTGGTATCTCAAACCCCACCTCTGGGCCTCCTTTCCTCTGCTCTGCAGACTGAGGCATGGAGTGCTCTTGTACCACCTTCTTCCTCCTTTCTCCCCCAGCCATAGAGTTCCAAGCAGAAACCCATACACAGCTGCTTCCCTGCCATTCCTTTATTTCTCCTTTGTTTAACCTTTTGCCTGCCTGCAGTTACCTTAATGCCATGGGCGGGTTCCTTAGCTGTTATTGTGTATTGTATAAAGAAAGGGTCCTTGGTTGAGGTATAGGTGTGTTAGTAGTTGCAATCTCCAGAGAATATTTTTGGAGGACCTTCTCATGCCACCATTTTGTTGTGTCCCCTCAGGAATTATTTATATATCATAATCACCCTAAATGGAAAAAGATTAAACTTACCAAAAAAAAGGCACAAGGAAGCAGATTAGATTAAAAAATAAAATGTAATAATATGATGCCTTCAAAAGACACATATCAAAACCAGGGACAAATATAGACTTAGAGAGAAAGGGTGGAAAATGATACTCCAAGAAAATGACACCCAGAGAAAAGTGGGTATATCCATACTTATATCTTTTTTCTTTTTTATGTGGGTAGTTCCCTGGCTGGGAATTGAACCCAGGCCACAGCATTGACAGCACCGAAGCCTTAGCCACTATACCACCAGAGAACTCTCTCCATACTTATATCTGATAAAACAGATTTCAGGATAAAAAAAGGTAACACGAGACAAAGATAAACACTATGTAAAGATTAAGGGGACACTACAACAAGAATACATGACATGATATATATGCCACCAATCAGGAAGCACAAAAATTTATGAAGGAACTGTGAATAGAACTAAAGGAAGATACTAACAAAACACAATTAAAGTAGGGAAACTAAATACCTCCTTGGCAGCCATGGATAGATTATCTAAACAGAAAATCAATAAGGAAATATCAGCTTTAAATGATACATTACAGCAATTAGATATAATTGACATTTATAGATTACTTCATTCTACAACATAAGACTATATATCCTTTTCTAGTGCACATGGAACATTCTCAAGAACAGACCATATGCTGGGACAGAAAGCTAGCCTCAATAAATTTAAGGAAATTAAAATTATACCAAGCATATGCTCAGACTACTAAGCTTTAAAATTGGAAATCAACAGCAAACAGAAAGTAGGAAAAACCACATGTACAAGGAGATTAAAAAATATACTATTAAAAGGAGACTGGACTAGAAAGGGAACATGAAAAGAGATAAAAAATGCATAGATCAAATAAAAATGAACATACATCATATCCAAATTATTGGAAAGCAGTAAAAGCAGTATTAAGAGAAAAATTTATATCATTATAGGTCTAGCTCAAAAAAAGTTTTTTTGAATAAAACATCTAACATTCCATCTTAAATTAATTTTAAAAAACAAATGAAACCCTAGGTCAGTAAAAAAAAAAAAAAGAAAATAATAAAAGTGAGTGCAGAACTAAATGAAATAAAGAAGAAGAAAAAGAAAAAATCCAACAAAGACTGGTTCTTTGACAAGATTAATAAAATTGACAACCACTAGCTAGACTCACTTAGCTAAAAAGAGAAAATAGACAAAGAACCAAAATAAAAAATAAAAGGGCACAAAATATGATGGACATTACAGAAACACAAAGGATCGTATGAGAATACTATGAAGGAATATATGTTACCAAATTCAATAATGTAAAAGAAACAGAAAAATATTTAAAAACATGTAGCTTATCTAGACTAAATGAAAAATAACTGGATAATCTAAATAGACTGAGGAATAGTAAGGAAATCAAAGTAATCATTCAAATCCTCATCAGAAGGAAAAATCCAAGGCCAGACAGCTTCTCTAGTGAATTCTAGTGAATTCATTTAAAGAGGACTTAATACTTGTCCTCTTCTTCTAAAAAAAAGTGAGGGTGAGGCTATATTTCCCAACTCATTTTATGAGGCCAACATTATGCTAACACCAAACCCTGGTAAGAATAACACACCACACAAAAAGACAATTATAGACCAATATCTCTGATAGACACAGATGGAAAAATACTAAACACAATGCTAGCAAATAGAATACAACAATACATTAAAAAGGTTATACATCATAATCAAGTGAGACTCACTCCAAAGGCACAAGAATGGTTCCACATACACTAATCACTTAGAGTGATACACTACATAAAGAAAAGATAAAAACCATATGCTTATAGCAATAGATGCAGAACAATTATTCAACAAGATATAACATTCACTTATGACCATAACATTTAAAAAATGGGTATAAAAGGAAAGTTCCTCAACATTATAAAAGCCATGTATAAAAAACCCTCAGTTAATAGCCTGGTGAAAAACTAAAACCTTTTCTTCTAAAATCAGAGTCAAAACAGGGATATCTCCTGTCACCACTGTTATTCAACATAGTAATAGAAAGTGTAGCCAGAGTATCAGGAAAAATAAATAAACAAATAAAAGGTATCCAAATTGGGAATGGAGGAAATAAATGAACCCATTTTGCAAATGACATGATTCTTCTTATAGAAAATCCTAAAGACTCCACCTCAAAACTATTAGAAACAATAATCAAACAGTAAATTTGCATGATGCAAAATCAATGTCCAGAAATCTATTGCATTCTTATATACTAAAACTGAAATTTCAGAAAAAGAAATTTTAAAAAACTTTTGTAATCACAACAAAGGGAATAAAATACCTAGAAATAAAACTTAACAAAGAAGTAAAAGACTTATACTCTGAAAACTATCAGATACTATTAATAGAAATTGAAAAGACACAAATGGAAAGGTATTTCATGTTCATGGATTGGAAAAATAAACAGTTAAAATGAACATATTACCCAAAGCAATATATGGATTTAATGCAAAACCCATCAAAATCCCACAGACATTTTTTCAAGCAGTAGACTAAAAATGAAATTACACAAAACCTTGAATTGCCAAGGCCCTCCTGCAAAATAGAGGAAGGCTGGGGGCATCCCACCCCCCAACTGCAATTTATACTACAAAGTGACATTAAGTATGGTATTGGCAGAAAAAACACATATACAGACGATTGAAATAAAATTGAAAAGCCAGAAATAAACCCATATGGATATGCACAGATAATTTTTTTTAATTCATTTTTATTGTTAGACTTATTGGGGTGACATCTGTTAGCAAGAATTACATAGGTTTCAGGCATACAATTCTACAGTGCATTGTCAACTTGATGTATAATAAGTTCACCACCTAATGTGACTTCTCTTTCCATCACCTTATATTTAGCTTCCCTCCCTCCTCTCCCACCCCCCTCCCCTTTCTCCCCTCCCTAACCCACTCGTCCCCGAATAAACATTAAACTATCGATTGTGTCCATGAGTTATTTGTTTGTTCATTTCTTTTGCACAGATAATTTTTGACAAGTGAGCAAAAAACATGCAATGGAGAAAAGAAAGCCTCTTAAAAAAATGATGCTGAAACAATTGGAAAGTCACGTGGGAAAAAATGTGATCAATCACCATATAACAAAATTAACTCAAAGTGGATCAAATGCCTGCGCATAAGACCTGAAACAGTAAGTTGCATAGAATAAAATATTGATATTAAATTTATGGACCTTGGGTTCCGGGAGGAATTTACAAATTGACCTCAAAGTCAAGAGAAGTAAAAGCAAAAGTAAACAAACAGGACGATCTCAAACTAAAAAGCCTCTACACGGAAAAAGAAACCATCAGAAAACAAAATGGCAACCAAATGAATGGGAGAATATATTTGCAAACAAGACCTCCAGTAAGGGACAAATATCCAAAATATATTAAGAACTCATACAACTCAACAAAAAAATAACCAACAGTCCAATTTAAAAATGGGCAAAGGGGAGATCCAATATGATGAAGTAGATAAACACTGTGCCTGCTTCATTCTGTGAATACATTAAAATGACAACTAAATTATAGAACAACCAACCTGGAGAACAATCTGAAGTCTAGCTGAACAAAAGTTTTATAACTAAGGATACAAATGAGAGGCCACTTTTAGACTGGTAGGAGGGGTAGAGACAGGAAGCAGGCTTGCCCCAAACCTCCATGTGATGAGTGAGAATCAAGAGAGATATCTCGGCCATGGAGGTTCCCCCAGAGGAATAAAAGACTCCAGCTCCACACACCAGGCTTACCAGTTCAGAGTACTGGTACTGAGAAGGGGAGCCTCATTACATTTGAATATGAAAAACAATGGAAATTCCAACCATCTGGGTGGAATAGAAGGCTGTGGGAAACCCAGATATCCTCTTGAAGTGCCTGCACATGGTCTCAGTCACTTATGTGTACTCACCCAGGGCTCTGGCAGAAAGATGGTGTCTCAGGTGGCATTGGAGGCATGTGAAGGTGGGGCATTCTGAGGTGTGTGACTTTGGGCCAAGGGCTGGAGGACAGTCTCCACTTTTCCTGAGTGGGGTTCCCCTATTATGTTGTGTCTTCCCCCTACATGGCCAAACCTGAATCTGATTGGTCTGATGAACTTTGCTCACTGTACCTTGCTGACTCACTGAGACCTCACCCTATCCAACTCCCCTAATGCCAGAGACACTTTTTTGGATGAGCAGCCAGCCCTGCCTGCATTGCAATCTTTCTTGGAAAACTATCAAAGTCAATAAGCCCAGGAGGGTTGCCCCTGGCCTCAGTGTGCTCTGAGACTTTCTAAGTAGCTCCAGGCACAGCACTTGCACTAAAGAAGACTCTATAGGAGCACCCAGTGTAGATGTCCAGGGAGACTGTGCCAGAGTCCAACAGAGCAGCGCCTGCATGAGGTTACTCAGCAATAATGGGAAATGCCACAGATATACCAAATACATAGAAACGAACAGATAGAGACATCCAAAATGAAAAAACAAAGAATACATCTCAAATGAAAGGACAACAGGAAACTTCAGAAAAAGAACTTAACAAGATAAATGCAAACAACTGACTAGAGACAGAGCTCAAAACAATGGTTTCATGGATGCTCAAGAAACTTAGTGGAAACTCCAACAATGAATAAGCATAAAGAAGAATATAATAACCATAAAAACTTTATTTAGTATATAATAACTGAAATAAAGAATGCAATAGAAGAAACCACTAGACTGCATGAAATAGAGGCTCAAATCAGTGATTTGGAAGACAATGGAGCAGAAAACATGAGAAAAGCAAAAAGATAAAAGAATCCGAAGGATGGTTTAGGTTTCCTATCGGACAACATCAATCACAACATTTGCCTCATAGCGCTGCTAGAAGGAGAAGAAAGAAGTGGATTGAAAACCTATTTCAATAAAGAAGACTGAAAACTTCCTAATCTGTTGAAAGAAATAGACATACCAGCCCAGGAAGCACAGCGTTCCAAACAATATGAGCCCAAACAGGCCCACACCAGGGCACATTATACATAAATTGGCAAAAGTTAGAGAGAGAATCCTAAAAGCAACAAGAGAAAGGGAATTAGTAACTTATAATGGAGCTCACATAAGACTGTCAGCTGATTTCTCAACAGAAACTTTGCAGGCCAAAAGAGATTGGCAGAAAATATTCAACCTGAAAAAAAGCAAAGACCTACAACCAAGATCATCCTATATAGCAAGGCACTCATTCAAAATTGAAGGACAGATAAAGAGCCTCCCAGACAAGAAAAAGCTAAGGGACTTCATCATCACCAAACCAGTATTACAAAGAACATTAGAGGAACTTTTTTTAAAACTTATTTTTATTGTTACACTTATTGATGTGACATCTGTTAGCAAGGATTCATAGGTTTCAGGTGTACAATTCTACAGTGCATTGTCAACTTGTTGTATAATAAATTCACCAACTAATATAGCTTTTTCTTCCATCACCATATATTTAGCTTCCCCTCCCTCTTCTTCCACCCCCTCCTCTCCCCACTCATCCCCAAATATACATTAAAATATTGATTGTGTCCATTGCTTATTTGATTGATTGTTCATTATTTTTTCTTTGTTGCTTTCAGTTTATATTCCACATATGAGTGAGCTCATATAGTTTTTCATTTTTTTCCATCTGGCTTATTTTGCTAAGCATGATTATCTCCAGGTCCATCCATTTTGTTGTAAATGGCAGTATTTTGATTTATTCAAAGAAGCAGCTCTTCATTGTATTAATTTTCTCTGTCATTTTCTGTTCTCTATTTCATTTGTTCTGCTCTAATTTTTAGTATTTTCCTCCTTCTGTTTCCTTTGAAATTTTTTTGTTCTTTTTCTAGTTCTTTAAGATGGGATTTTAGATTATTTACTTGTGCTTTTTGTTTGTTTGTTTCTTGAGATAGGTCTGTAATGATATAAATTTCCTTCATATTTTTGCTGTTGCATCCAAATCATTTTGACACATTGTATTTTTATTGTCATCAGTTTCTATATATTTTTAAATTTTTGCTTTTATTTCTTTTTTGATCCATTTTCTAATAACTTATTGTTTAATATCCATGTATATATGTTTTTTTCTGCTTTATTTGTGCAGTCAGGCTCCAATATCAAGGCTTTGGGGTCTGAGAATATGCTTTGTATGATTTCAATTTTCTTGAATTTGCTGAGGCAAGTTTTGTGTCTCAGCATATGGTTTATCCTTAAAAATTTGTATGTGCCCTACCATAGAATGTATAGTCTCGTGTTGTAGGATGGAATGTCCTGAAATGTCAATTATATCCAGTTGTAATGTATCATTTAGAGCTGATATTTTCTTATTTATTTTCTGTTGAGATTATCTGTCCATTATTGTCAAGAAAGGGTTTAGGTCTCCTACTATAATTATGTTTCTGTCAGTTTCTCCTTTTAGATTTTTAAGTAGTTGCTTTATAAATTTGGCACTTTCTTGTTAGGGCATATATATTGATGGGTGTCATGTCTTCTTGTTGTACCGTCCCTTTTATCATTATGAAATGTCCATTTTGGTCTATTATTACCTTTATCATCCTGAAGTTTATTTCATGAAATATAAGTATGGCTACTTCTGCTTTTATTGCTTGGGGTATTGTTTTCCACCCTTTCACTCTGAGTCTGTGTTTGTTCTTGTGGTTGAGGTGCATCTCTTGGAGACAGCATATGGACAGGTTTTATTTTTTAATCCAGTCCACTACTCTGCCATATTATTGGTGAGTTTAATCTATTTACATGTAGGGTGATGATTGCTATATGAAGATTTTCTATGGTCATTTTGTCTTCTGGTTTTTGGTTGTTTGGTTGTTCTTTGCTTTATTCTCACTGTCTGTTTTTTAGCTTAATGGTGTGCTATAATTTTTTTCTTCTGTTTCCTTTTTTGTTGTTGTGTGTCTTAGCTCTGGGTTGTTTTTGAGTAGTTACTGTGAGGTTTATGAAAATGTAAATTTCGTGTATGTAGGGACTCATTTTCTAAGGCATACTTTTAATTTCTATTCTCTTTTGGGAATTTAAATCTTTACTGTTTCCCTTTTTATGTTTTTGTTGTCCCAAGTTTTTTGCCGTTTATTTTGGCTTTTTGTTTTAGGTCAACTAGCCTCCTTCAGTATTTTCTGAAGGGCCTGATTTGTGTTGGCAAATTCCCCCAGCTTCTGTATGTCTGAAAAGGTCTTTATTCCTCCTTCATATCTAAAGAATAACATTGCTGGATAGATTATTCTTGGTTAGTAGTTCCTCTATTTTAGTATTTTGAATACATGATTCCACTCTCTCCTGGCTAGAAGAGTTTCTACTGAGAAGTCTGATGACAGCCTGCTGGGCTTTCCTTTGAAGATTATATTTATTCCTCCTGGCTGCCTTGAGAATTCTTTCCTTGTCTTTGATTTTTGACATCTTCAGTATAATGTGCATTGCAAAAGGTCTAGTGAATTTCAGGTAGCTAGGATCCTGAAATTCTTGAATTTGGGATTTCAGTTCTTTCCATAGGGTTAGAAAGTTCTCATCTACTATTTCTTTGATTAAGCTCTCAGAATTTTTTTCTGTTTCTTCTGTTTTTTCTATTATCCTAATGCTGTTCTTTCTAATGGAGTCAGATAGTTCTTATAGAGATCTTCCTTCCTTCCTTCCTTCCTTTCTTTCTTTCTTTCTTTCTTTCTTTCTTTCTTTCTTTCCTTCTTTCTTTCTTTCTTTCTTTCTTTTTTGGAGGGGGGTTCTCAAATCTCTTTCTTCTTTCTTGTGCTCAATTTCCATGTTTGTATCTTTGATGTCACTAATTATTTCCTCCATCTGGTCAGCTCTGCTTCCTATGCTAGTTAGTTCATGTTTTATTTCTTTTATTGAGTTATTTATCCCTTGAATTTCTATTTGATTCTTTTTTATAGTTTCAAATTATTTGTTAAAGTGTCACTTTTGTTCAGAGATTTCCTTTTTGAGGTAATTTATCTGAGCCTGAGTACTCAGCCAGCATTCCCTGAGCTCTCTGAGTATTTTTGGAGTGCAGTCTTGAATTCTGTGTCACTTAGATCACAAATATCCAAATCTATAAGCTCCTTTTTTAGAGATTTTTCATTTTTTCTCTGAGATGTTTTGTTCCTAAAGGAGTTCATTGTGGTTGATGTGTTTGTCTTCCTGGGCATAAGGCCTCTTTTCCCCTGGCAGATATGAAGAGGTTTTTCTTTCACTTCCCAGTTTGTGTCACTGCAGCATCTTACAGTATTTTTTCTTGGTTGTTAGATTTTCTCACACTCAGAGCTTTCCTGGGAGTTGGGCTTCTCCTCTTTGACTCAGTTGCCTTGGTTTCAACGTGCTTCTTCTTTTGGAAAATGTGGTGGGTGATGATATTCTCTGCCTCTGAGATCTGTACAGACAGAGGCTGCTGTATCTTTGTATAACAGTTTCCCTGAGCACCCCTACTGATTTTTCAGGGCCAGAGTTGGTTGGGGAGGACTCGGGGCATATTTGAGGCATAGAGTAATGGTGGTTGGAGGGATAGCAATGGGAAACTACCAGGCTCCGTGTTCAGTTTCTGCCTAGCAGTGGGGCCATTGTAGTTCATCACTGCTCTTTGTCCCAAGGTTGCTCATTATATTGGCTGCTGGCTTCATTGTGGACCAAGACTGCTCTTCTATCATAAGCACTCATGGTTGGGGTGGGCATAAGTTTCCTGTGCAGCATAAGTCTGCTTCTTTGTCAGGGAAGTGCCCAGCTTGCATGCACTTCAATATAAGCCTGGACCTCTGTCAGGAGTGCACAGAAGTTCAGGTGGTTGCATGCCACTAGCAAGCTTAACCCTCTGTGAGGAGTGCACCATAGCTGGGGGAATGAGCACCACAGAGCAAATTCAACCCTCTATCAGGAGCACACTGGAGCCAGGGGATAAGTGATGCCTTATCTCATCCTCTCACAGAGCTTCCACTGTTTTGTCCTCTGCCCACCCAGGATTGTGCTGTGCTTCAGCCCATTTCCCCTGGCCCTCTCCTCTATCCTTCTTCTGCCAGCCCTGGGTTATCACAGTCCCTTCTCCACACTGTTCCCTCCCCTTTTCTCTCATATGCCCCTTTTCTCTGACCTTTGGGTGTTCTCTTGTGGTGGGTGGATTTCTCATCTGAGGCTGTGTCACTTGGAGAATTCCCTTGTCAGATTTTGGCTGTTCAGTTTGTGATTTCCAGGACAGGTTTCAGGGACATCATCTCATGCCACCATCTTGATCCTTCCTGTCTATATTGTTTTGATCAATTATATACTAATAAGCATTGAGGAAGTAGCTTAATGCAGAATACATTTTCAAACATCAAATTTAAATATACAACATACTTTTATTATAAATAATTATGAAGAATGATCATTAAAATAGTTGTAAACCAAAGTACATTACATGCTCTAAGCTCTTTGGGGAAGGTAAAATAAAAAATTGAGTTCAAGAAAAGGACTCATGTAAAACCTGTGAATGTTGAAGAATGTGTTTGTATATTTTAAAATTCATGATATGAGGTATCAAAACAATATATTTAGATTTATTTTGATATTTAAAGATACAAAACAACAATTTATTTTAAACTGACTATATTTACCATATATCCCTAAATACATGCTCAACCACTATGTAAATTTATGGCAAATATTTTAATTGTCAACCTGGAAATGCATAAAAATGTATGTGTTTTATTTTTCTGTTAATTATTTTAGAGAACATAAAAATTTAGTGACTACTGTTTTAAACAGACTGAGTATTTCAGAAAGGACACTGTGTAGAGGTGACCCTAATGAGTTAGCTGAGGTCTGGGAAAATAGCATATGAGACAAACATTTTCATTGTCATTTGAGGTCCTAAAATGAGAAAGGCTGAGTCCAGTCACTGACCAACCAGCACAGTCCTATCAATCCACTCTACACAGGCCTGTGTTGTTTAAGAGAGTTGAGCATGGTCTATCCCATCTCCAGGAAACCACAGACATAGGCAGAAGCAAACATGTCAACTAAATTTATGATGACAAAGCTAGAGGAGGATGGAGTAAAAAAAATACTGCCACATGACATGGTGAGGTTAGTGAACTCTGAAGCAACAGAAAAAAAAGGGGGGCGGGGAACAGGAATACCCAGAAACAGTGACAGCTAACCTATCTGGCCCTAAAAATTTGGTGCTTTTGCAGAGATTCTTAGGATCTGACATCTAGGCATTTGGGATTGTTCACACCACTTTGTGCATAAGTTGAATTCATTTAATCATCTGTTCCTCATTCTCCGAGTGTTCTGAGGTAGAGATCATTGGATGGCAGGTCATGGGGATATTCTGCCTCTTTACATAACATAAAGGAGTTTACTTCCTAAGAGAGTTTACCATACAATTTATTGCTTAAATAAGGACACTTAGAAAGGAAAAGGTAGTGCTTTAATAATGATGCTGAAGAAAATAAATGTAAACCATGACTATCTGGGTCAAATGAGAAAGTACACTCATCTTATTCAAAGGCATCTTCTTAGAAGTATCTTTTGATGGGGGAGACTCTTAATTCCCATCTAACTCATCAAAACAGAAATTTTATTTCAATTCAAATATCATTAAGCCTCAGGTTTTCACTGTTAACTTAACATTTGCCAAGCTTTTTGCTAGAAGTTTTGAGGGGAAGAAGAAAAATAATTGTGATCTCTGCCTTCAAGTTGATTACATCTGTTAAAGATGACAGCCACATTTGCACATACAGAAACACACATATGTTGATAAGATGTGAGATGTGTAGGACTAAGGTAATCTCTTTTGATCCAGATTCAAGCCATTGGTAATGTTTTGAATTCCTTATTTCGATTTCTCCTCAAAATGTCAGGTATAGAGATTTATCCACAGCAGAATCACCCTCAGAGTTTATGAACTCACTCAAAGTCTATGCCCCCTTGGAGTAATTCAGGGAGATTCTCTCTTGCAGGAAAACAAACTGGCAATTCCCTGTTGGATTGGCTTGGTCTTAACACTGTAAACAACGGGGTTGAGCACAGGAGGCACAAAGAGATAGATGCTAGACATGAGTGTATGAACCAGGGGTGAGACATGTTTGGCAGCCCGATGCATCACGGACACACCAATCATAGGTACATAGTATACAAGCACTGCACAAATGTGTGACACACATGTGTTGAGGGCCTTCCACCGTCCCTCTCCAGAAGCAATGCCCAGAACTGTGGAAAGAATCAGTACATAAGAGACCACAATAAGCAGTGAGTCCAGCCCAAAAGTGACCAAGACAATGACCAAGCCCAGGATGCTATTGAGCTTAGTATCAGCACAAGGTAACTGGATAAGGTCAGAGTGGAGGCAGTAAGAGTGGGAAAGGACATTAGTATTACAATAGGGTAGTTTCCTCAAAAGAATTGCAAGTGGGGCCATGAGAATTACACTTTTTAATGTAATGCTCAGACCCATGCACATGATACGGGGCAGTGTCAAGATGGCTGTATAGCGCAGTGGATTGTAGATGGCTACAAAGCGGTCATAACTCATGGCCAACAGGATGCCAGACTCCATGCAGGAGAAAGTGTGAATGAAGAACATCTGGGCCAGGCAGCCATCAAAGTCAATCTGGCGGGCATCAAACCAAAGAATGCCCATGACAGTGGGAAATGTAGACAAAGAGACACCCATCTCTGTCACAGCCAGCATGGAAAGAAACAGGTACATAGGCTCATGTAGGGCAGGATCTGCCTGCACTGCTGCCATGATTAGGCTGTTCCCCACAATAGCCACGATGTACATGGTGAAGAAAGGGATAGAAAGCCACCCATGTTGGACCTGCAATCCTGGAATTCCAGTCAGAAAGACAGATAAATAGTCAAGACTTTCATTGTTCTTGGCTCTCATATCACCACCAGCGGAGATCAGCCTCCACCTGCCACATAAAAAATAAAAGAAAGTTATAGGGTCCTCTGCCTTAGCAGCTCACCTCAAAGCCTGCAGGAGAGAGATATAAGAAGTTGGAGGAAGTTGGAGTCATTTATTTCGAGTAAAAGTATAACAAGTGCTCTCCTTTCACCTCCTTTTCTCCTGACAGTATGAATCATAAAATTTTACATGTAATAAATAAATTTAAGACTTATCAATCTTATGAGAGACAGCAAGGCTTAAAAATTAAGAGCAAGGGGGTTCCCTGGTAGTGCAGTGGCTAGGCTTCGGCACTCTCAACGCCACGGCCTGGGTTCGATTCCTAGCCAGGGAACGACCTGCCCCCACCAAAAAAAAACAAGAGCAGAGGGAAAATTAGAAAGTTACATGTAAAAGAATAAAACTAGACTTATCTGTCACGATATACCAAAATTAACACAAATGGATCCAAAACCTACACATAAGACCTGAAAGAATAAATTGCATAGAAGAAAATATAGGTATTAAACCTATGGACCTTGGGTTCAGTGAGGATTTTATTAATTTGACCTCAAAAGCAAGGGAAGTGAAAAGAAAAAATAAATTAATGGGACTATATCAAACTAAAAAAATTTTACAGAGTAAAAAAAAAAAAAAAAAAAAAAAAAAAAAAAAAAAAAAAAAAAAAAAAAAAAAAAAAAAAAAAAAAAAAAAAAAAAAAAAAAAAAAAAAAAAAAAAAAAAAAAAAAAAAAAAAAAAAAAAAAAAAAAAAAAAAAAAAAAAAGCAACAACAACAAAAAACACCAAAGAAAACACGTCAATGAAACAAAGTGGCAACAATTGAATGGGAGAAGATATTTGCAAACAATACCTTCAATAAGGGGCTAATATTAAAAAACTATAAAAACCTCCTATAATTCAACAACAACAACAAACAAAAAAACAAACAAACAAAAAGAAGTAATCCAATTAAAAAATGGGCAGAGGACCAGAACAGACACTTCTCCCAAGAAGAAAAACAGCCAATAGATTCATGAAAAAAATGCTCAACTTTACTGGCTATTAGGGAAATTGAAACCAAAACCACAATGAGATATCATCTCACACATGTTAGAATGGCTATTATCAACAAGAGAGGTAGTAACATGTTGGAGAGGGTGCAAAAGAAAAAGAACCCCCTCACCTTGGTGGAAATGTAAATTGATACAACCACTGTGGAAAACAGTATAAAGGTTCCTCAAAAGATTTAAAATAGAATTACCATATTATCCAGCAATCCCTCTTCTGGGTATTTACCAAAAATAAGCTGAAATTATTTTTTCCATAAAGATATATGTGCTGTAGTGTTTATTGAAGCATTATTCATGGTGGGCAAGGCATGGAAATAATCAGTGTCCTTAGATGATTAGATAAAGAAAATGTGATACATATATTACTTGGCCATAAAAAAATGAAATACTGCCATTTATGACAACATGGGTAGATCTTATGATTATCATGCTAAGCAAAATTATACATCAGACAAAAAATGTTGAAATCATATGACTTCACTCATATGCAAGATTGAAAGCAACAAATGAACAAGACAAACAAAAATTCATAGACACAAAAACAAAACAAAAAAAACACAATTAAAGAAAAGGGGTTCCCTAGTGGTGTAGTGGCTAGGCTTCAGCACTCTCAACACTGACTCCAGCCTGGGTTTGATTCCCAGCCAAGGGAACCACTAAAACAAAAACAAAAACAAAACAAAAACTCATAGACATAGACAACAGTTTAGTGGTTACCAGAGGATGAGGTGAGAGGAAAGGTGGTAGAGAGGTGGAGTTCAAATATATGGTAATAGAAGGAGAACTGAATCTGGGTAGTGAACACACAATGCAATATATAGATGATGTATTATAGAAATGTACGCTCAAAGCTATATAATTTACTAACCAATGTCACCAAAGTAAATTTAATTTTAAAAAAGTTAAGACCAGAAACACAGGAATAAATCAGAACTGGATCAAAATTTATACTTTAGCAATTAGTAAATGTGTGATGTGGATAATGTATTTATACTCTGATCCAAAATTTGTTTGTCTTTCAATTTGTAAAGTGGAGATAATAAGAGCACTATTTTTTTTCTTTTTTGGGGGGGAGGGGGAGGGGGGACAGAGGGGTAGTTTCATGGCTGGGAATTGAACCCAGGCAGCATCATTGAGAGCACCAAAACCTAGCCACTACACCACCAGGGAACCCCTGGGAGCACTATTCTTTTATTTGGACATAAGAAACCAATGAGAACATTAACATTATATGTTCAGTGTATTAGAGGTCTACAAATGGATTCTAGGAGGCCTTCCATTTTTGAAGCCCAATTTACAATTTACTCTCAATGTGACCTTGAGAAATCAACTTAACCTTCCCATTCCTCAGTGCATCCATTTGTAAACTGGGAATAAAAATATTTCTGGCCTCATATGGTTGCTATAAAGGCAAACAAATTATTGTATGACATATGAAATACTGAATAAATATAAACTATTTTATTCTTATAGAGATAAGACCAAGAGAGAAAAAGTGAGCAATGTACCAAAACCCTAAGAATAAATTTCTAAGGAGCCTAGCTTATAGCTTAGACTCACAGATTCCTCTTGCAGTGATATTTTCATTTCACTATGGATATTAGAGTAAACCCCAGTTGGATCTAAATGGAGTCATAAGAAAGAATTGAATTGTTGCTCTGCCAATGTGGACCTGGGAAAACAAAAACCCCTGGGAAAATGGTAATCTCCATGTGTCCCCACTCCACTACAGGGAAAGAAACATTTTGAATTAAAGTGAGACAGTGGTTTTAGAAAGCTGAAAAGGAGAGAAATATGAATAGGGGTGAAAGATATGAACATTACTTGTAAAAATTATAATAATGTTCAAGTGACTAATCAGTTTAAAAACAGAGTTCATAAAGGCTACTAAGTAAAGTTGTAGTGGCTTAAGAATAACATATTTGACCTAGAACCTATGGAAAAATCAAAGACACAGAGATAAAGAACTCCACTATGTGGCCAAAAGATTAGAAAAAAATAGTTAAACCCCAACCAGAAGGTGAAAAAAATAATGTAATGTAATGTAGTGTTGTGTCAAGTCAATACAAAGTAATATAATGTAACATTATGTAATGAAATGCAATAAATTAAATTTGTCAAATTAAATTTTAAAGTGAAGTAGAAAGTTGAAGTCACAAGTATTCATTCACTCAACTGAATTGGATGTATGATTCACTGATTCTTTATCAATTCTTTACCCTGCAGTTACTCACTGTTGATGTTAATACACATAGCTAAAGTTTGACAGGAATGCTCCCCTGGAATGGATGGGCAGTTAGGAGAATATACAACTAAGGGAATACAAAGAGCTATGACCATGAAGACACAATATAATATTAACATGACCTCAGAACCTACATTCTCTTACTCTCTTCATTTTCAAGCCCTTTTTTTAGGCACTAGCCCTGGGGAAATTCCATGCATTCTATCTCTGTGCTTCCCTCAAGATTAACAAGTTCTCTAAGAGAAGCAATATACTTGCCTGTGCCTTTTATCTATTAAGGTCCATTGGTTTTTGCCTTGTAGATCAGTGGTTCTCCACCTTGGCTAAAGCCAAGGGGATCAAGTCACTTAAAGAACACTTTAAGAACCAATGATGCTTTGTTTTGAGGAGACTGTACAAGACATGGGGCTGAGGATGGATATAAGAGGTAGTGAGTGATATAAAATCACAGAAATACAGTCTGGGGCTCAGATAAGGGAAATTTTTCTTAGTTAAAGCTACACCATGAGATATTAAGTTTCTGGTAAGTGGAGATATTCACATGCCAACTTAAAATTTTTAAGCCTTGCTAATACCCCATGCAAATTAGACTCTCTGGATAAGATGTCTATTTATCAATGTGTTTTAAAGTTCCCAAGGTGAATCCAAATTTGAGAGCCACTTCAGGCCCATTTAGCAACATCTCAGTTGCTTTATAGTGACAGTGTTTTAGACAAAAAGTAACTTGCAAGCACTTCCCAAGTCTGTCTTTCTTTTATTTTTTTTTTTCAGATAGCCCACCTACCCAAATCCTGACCTGCATCTTAAACAATCCACATTCCCTTATGTTTCATCATCTGCTAGATTACTTGTCATTTTGGAGCTTCTCTAAATAAACGTGGTTTCACTCATAATACTTCATGGTAGTGGCCATGGAGGTAGCCTATTTTGGGGGCTAGTGTTACATGTCACTTTCTTGGAGGTGCACCAAAGGGAAGCTAGTAGGAGCATCTTGAATCTTTGTCTAATCATCTTACCTGCTTGCAGTCTTGACCTGCCTGACCCAAGACTTCCTGCCACTTCCAAAACCTCATCTTGAGCAGGAAGTAACAATGAAGGCTTAAAAACACTAGCCATGACCCATGTCATGGAGGAAGAACATGAAAGATGGAAAATGGGAAGGGCAGGAGAGCATAGCTACAGTAAGTAAACACACTCATTGGGTGGTAGAAATGATAAATAGAGAGGCAATTGCCTCATTATCAAGCTGTTTCATTTCAGTACCATAACAACCATGTTAAGTGATTTGTCTTAAACCAGTAAGTGGCTAAGTTGGGAATAGAATTTAATGCTTTCAACTTTAAGTCTTGTGATCTTTCCTATAAAACCCGGAAGCCAGCTTTCTGAAGCTAACATCACCTAAGTAAGAAGAATGAGCAGATGCGAAAGAAGTCATAATCATCTTTATTTTTACAAGCAGAGAAAAGGACAAAATGTCAGATAGACAGATTTTTTCTTCTTGCCTCATATACCAACCTGGGGGTTAGGTGGAAGAGCCTTTAGAAGGACACCTAAGAGTTAGGTGTCCTTCTAAAGAGGTCCCCTCTCAGAAGTCCACTGATTCAGTTGCCAATTTGACAGACTCTCTAGGACCTGAAAATGGAGTTCAGTCTTGTATTTACTGAGAAAAATCCCCTCCACAGCATCCTTATCAAATTGTCAACCACACTCAACTAGAACACCTGCAATGATAGAGTGCTCATTGCACTTAAAGCCACCATCCTCATTAGATCACGTTGCCTTATAAAGTGCTTTCTTACATTGGGCTGAAACATCTTACACAATGCTGCAAAAACGGACACAAAAAATCTTTTTTATATTTCACCTAAGTATATTCTTCATGGTATCTGTTATTTTATTGTAAAACACATCTTCATTTGTGAACATGTATTTATTTGTGTAATTATTTGTTTAATGTCTGTGTTCCCTATTAGACTGTAAACTCCATTGAAGTAATAAGAATGGTATTGATAGCTTTTTTTTTCTTTTTGATCACTGGATACCCAATACTAACTAACGCAGGGTAAAGCACATACAGATTCTTAATAAATATTTAATTTGATAAATAAATAAATAGGTAAATAATATATAAAAGTTTCAATCATAATATCTTGTAATCATCCCTTCTTCAGATTACTTATCCTATCCCTTTAGCTACTCAAAGTACCTCATTTTTCATTTCCTCACCATAAATGTTTCTGTCAGGGTGTCTCATGGATAATAAGTCTAATGTGAGTCAACAATGTAATATGCAGCTTACAAAAAGTTAATAGGTTTTAGGCTTTGTTAATACAGATTATCTTATTCAGATGATAATATATTATTCTAAAATGTACAATTACAATTCTATACTTTTTTCCAGCTTACATTACCATTCTCTTCCTTGTTTAGCTTTTTTTAAACTCATGCTGTTATTCACACTTAAATTTTTCATTTCATCTGTAGCTTTTCCTAACACTATTTAAACAAAAATAAGAACTTTCTCATCTGTGTCTTTATAATATTTTATACAAACTTTTATTATTTTATTAGAATTACATTTATACCTCTCTCCCTGTTATATACTTCAGGCACTTTTAGGGTTAGAACGAGGGTGTGCCTCGTTCATTCTTTCCTGCCCAGCACTTCATGACTCTAATACAAAGCCATTCTCAAATAATCAGGAATTAATAACAGCATGAATATACTGCTCAAAGTCATAACAGAAGGACATTCAGTTCTGGGTTCCATAGATCAGAGTAAAATTAACTTTAACACACTCAAAGCCAAAAGGGATCAAGTCACTTAAAGAACACTTTAAGAACCAATGATGCTTTGTTTTGAGGAGACTATACAAGACATGGGGCTGAGGATGGATAGAAGAGGTAGTGAGTGATATAAAATCACAGAAAGACAGTCTGGGGCTCAGGTAAGGGAAATTTTTCTTAGTCAAAGCTACACCATGAGATATTAAGTTTCTGGTAAGTGGAAATATTCAAGAAAAGGCTGAATAACCCTCGATGGCAATACTGGAAGAATTCTAGCATCTGTCTAATTGGGATGAAAAGTCCTTTCAACTCTGCTTCTGCCCTCAGGCCTCATGTTCCAGACTGGCAAGTTGTCTCCTATTCTGTGATATTGAGAATACCATGCAGAAGCAAGTTCTCAGTCTCTGTCATGTGATCATTGCTAAAGCAGTTTCTGGAAGCCCTATCTGAAATTGCTAGGGAAAACATAAGGGTGTTTGAATAAGTAATAGTCTTTTTGTAGAAAACCTACATGAAAATAAAATTAGAGGATTTTTATTATTTAAACCTCTCCATTGTAAGCCTAACAAATTGTGGCTAAACACACACATGTATACACTGACAGAGACTCACTCAAAGATACAGAGACATGATAAAGACTGAAAGAACTACAGAGTGGTAACAATAGAATTGCAAACAGAAACACACTTCTTATGCATGTATGTAAAAGGCACAAACAGATTCAAACTCACATGAAAGACCTTTCGGAAGAGATAGTTGGATTGAAAGACAGAACATAAGAGCTCATGTAGTCTGCAGAACTGGCTTCAGGCAGGCACTAGCCAAGAGAGGAGGCCAACTTTATACCTCTAAATGAGAGTTCCCTGGGTCTCTGGTGTCCTGTTTTGCCTGAGTATGATGCTGTGCTCATCAAGGGGGAAAAAGAAGGACAGGGGATTAAATACCAACTTGGAAGCAGAAAGAAAAGAAAAATACATGTCCCCTGAGGATACTGCCCTCTCTCCAAGGAGAAAATAAAATTCCAATACTTTGTTTGTGATATAAAGGAAGATGGAGACAAATATTTCCAAGCTTCATGATAATATCTACCTAAACCCAGTTATCCAATCTCAAAAGTGGAACTCTGAGCACAGAACTCTGAGTATAACATCCTGAATTATGAGCTTAAAACCCGTACCCCAAAAAGAACCCAAAACATAGAACATAATGGGAAAATTACAGGACTCAGAGCTTAGAGCCCAGGGATAGACCCAGAATTTAGCAACTAGAGGGTATAACCATGACTACATTTATTTACTTATCACTGTTGTATCTCTTAACTAAATTTCAGAAGATTGAGGTCTCCCTCAGGAGAGACAGCCCAGGGTACTAAAACACTATGGTGTTCAAAGTCACACGTACATAAGTTTGAGTCCTGGCTGTACTGTCTACCAGTTGTATGATTTTAGAAAATTAGCATATCTTCAACTTGGAACACAATATGAAAAGAGGATAGTAACCATTTACAGGAGGTAGAGATGCAAAGAAAAAGAAGAAATTATACTTTTTAATATGATTATATCATACTTCATTATTATCTTCATCCTAAGGCCCCAATTTCAGAACTACCCAAAAGTTCTTTTCTCAACTATCTAGTCTTTCTATTAAGTATTTCATTTCACCTCTCTCATATTTCAGTTTCAAGTAGAGTAAGAGTGTATTGAGGGAAAGAATGCCAGGAGAGCTCTCTCCCTTTTCTATCATATGGTGGATATATTGGGGGAAGCAAACAGAAGACAGACATAGAAAAATTTTTTCTTCTCCTAATGGAACTTTGAAGTAGCTAAAGGAGGAAGTTTCAGAATTCTTTCTACTTCCCCTAGGAGTGACTGTGGAGCAGCTAGAGATTGGTCATCAAATTTTCTGTATTAAGAGTAGAAGACTGGATTAAAAACCAGAATGCATCCATATGCTATCTCCAAGAGACACACCTCAGCCACAAGGACAAACACAGACTCAGAGTGAAAGGATGGGAAACAATACTCCAAGCAAAAGGTAACCAGAGAAAAGCAAGGGTTGCCATACTGATATCTAATGAAATAAACTTCAGGTTAAAAAAGATAGTAAAAGATAGAGATGGACATTACATAATGATAAAAGGCCCAATACAACAACAAGAACATTTGACACTAAGTAATGTATATGCTTCCAAACAGGATGCACCAAAATATACAAAGAAACCATTAACAGACTTGAAAGGAGAAACTGATGAACACACAATCACAGTAAGAGACTTAAACACCCGGCTAACAGCCATGGACAGATCATCCAAACAGAAAATAAATACAGAAATATCAGCTCTAAATGACACATTACAGCAATTAGACATAATTGACATTTACAGGTCACTACATCCAGCAAAAAGAGACTACACCTTCTTTCCTAGTGCACATGGAACATTTTCAAGGATAGATCACATGCTGAGACACAAAAGTAGCCTCAGCAAATTCAAGAAGATCGAAATCATACCAAGTGTATTCTCAGACCACAAAGCTTTGAAATTGGAGATCAACTGTAAAAGGAAAGCAGAAACAACCACATATACATGGAGATTAAACAACAGCTTATTAAAAAAGGACTAGATAAAAGAACAAATAAAAGATGAGATTAAAAAATATATAGAAACTAATGACAATGAAAATACAAGGTATCAGAATTATTGGGACACAGTGAAAGCGGTAATGAGAGGGAAATTTATATCACTACAGGCCTATCTTAACAAGAAAATTCAAAAGTGAACATCTTAACATCCCATTTTAAGAAGAGCAGGCCCAAGAAGAAACCCAAGGTCAGCAAAAAAGAAGAAATAATAAAAATTAAAGCAGAGCTAAACCAATTAGAGAACAGAAGGACAATAGAAAAATTATAATGAAGAACTGGTTCTTTGAGAAAGTCAACAAAATTGACGAACTCCTGGCTAGACTAATCAAAGGATGAAAGGAAAAGACACAAATATGCAAAACCAGAAATGAAAGGGGAGAAATTACCACTGATACCACAGAAATACAAAGGATTATAAGAAAATATTATGAAGGACTTTATGCCACTAAATTTAACAACCTAAAAGAAATGGAGAAATTTCTAGAAACTTATAGACTGAACCGAGAAGAACTGGATAGTCTAAATAGACCAATCAATAGCAAAGAGATTGAAATGACTATCCATAATCTCCCTAAAGGCAAAAGCCCTGAACCAGAACTCACCAACAAGTTCTACCAAGCATTCAAAGAAGAATGAACACCTATCCTCCTCAGACTCTTCCAAAAAATTGAAGAAGAAGCAATATTTCCTAACTCATTCCATGAGGCCAACATTACCCTAATAACAAAGCCTGGAAAAGACAACACAAAAAAAAAGAAAACTATAGACCAATATCTATGATGAATACAAATGCAAAAATCCTAAACAAAATATTAGCTAACAGAATACAACAATGCATCAAAAAGATCATACATCATCATGAAGTGGGATTCATCCCAGGAGCACAAGGATGGTTCAACATATGAAGATCAATCAATGTGATACACCACATAAACAAAATCAAAGATAAAGACCATATGGTCATTTCAATTGATGCAGAAGAAGCTTTCTAAAAGATACAACATCCGTTTATGATCAAAACACTAAATAAAATAGGTATAGAAGGAAAGTAACTCAACATAATAAAGGCCATATATGACAAATCCTCAGCTAACATCATACTGAATGGGGAAAAGTTGTAGCCTATTCCCCTAAAATCAGGAAAAAGACAGGGATGCCCCCTGTCACCACTACTATTTAATGTAGTACTGGAAGTTCTAGCCACAGCAATCAGGCAAGAGAAAGGAATAAAAAGTATCCAAATTGGGAAGGAAGAAGTCAAAATGTCACTATTTGCAGATGGCATGATCTTCTATATAAAAAATTCCAAGATTCCACCCGAAAACTATTAGAAACAATAAATGAATATAGTAAAATCACAGGATACAAAATCAATGTACAAAAATCAACAGCATTCCTCTACACAAACAACACATCCTCAGAAAAAGAAATGAGGGAGTCAATTCCCTTAGCTATCACAACAAAAAGAATGAAATACCTGAGAATTAACTTAACAAAGAACATGACAAACTTATACATGGAAAACTATAAGACACTTTTGAAAGAAATTGGAAGAGACTTTAAGAAGTGGAAAAATATCCCCATTCATGGATGGGAAGACTTAACATTGTTAAAATGGCCATTCTGTCCAAAGCAATCTACAGATTTAATGCAATACCATTAAAATCTCACAATCATACTTTCATGAAATAGATAAAAGAATTATCAGATTCATATGGAACCATAAAAGACCTCGAATTGGCAAAGAAATGCTACATAAAAAGAATAAGGCTGGTGGCATTACATTCCCAGACAACAATTTATATTACAAAGCATCAATAGTCAAAACAGCTTGGTACTGGCAGAAAAACAGAAAAATAAACCAATGGAACAGAAGTGAAAACCCACAAATAAATCCACAAATTTATGGACAAATAATTTTCGATAGAGGAGCAATAAACACACAATGGGGAAAAAACAGTCTCTTTAGTAGGTGGTCTGGCAAAATTGGAAAAACATATGCAAAAGAATGAACCTGAGCTGTGAACTCTCTCCATATACAAAAATTAACTCAAAATGGATTAAAGACCTTCATATAAGACCTGCAACAATAAACTGTATAGAAGAAAACATTGGTACTAAACTTATAGACCTAGGACTCAAGGAAGACTTCATGAACCTGAACTCAAAGGCAAGGGAAGCAAAAGCAAAAATAAATGAATGGGATTATATCAAACTAAAAAGCTTCTGCACAGCAAAAGAAACCATCAACAAGGCAAAGAGACAGCCAACTGAATGGGAGAAATATTTGCAAATAACGCATCAGATAAGGATCTAATAGCTAAAATATATAAAGAACTAATAAGACTTAACAACAAAAAAACAAACAACCCAATTAAAAAGTGGGCAGAACTAAACAGACACTTCTCCCATGAAGAAATACAAATGGCCAGCAGACATATGAAAAAATGCTCATCCTCATTAGCTATCAGGGAAATGCAAATCAAAACCACAATGAGATACCACCTCACACCTGTTAGAATGGCTATTATCAACAAGACAAGGAATAACAAGTGCTGGAGAGGATGTGGAGAAAAAGGAACTCTGGTACACTGCTGGTGGGAATGCAAACTGATACAACCACTGTGGAAGGCAGTGTGGAGTTTCCTCAGAAAATTGGGAATGGAGTTACCATTTGACCCAGCAATCCCCCTTCTGGGGATCTACCCAAAAGACTTGAAAACCTTTGTCCACAAAGATTTATGTACCCCAATGTTCATCGCAGCGCTGTGGCCAAAACATGGAAACAACCAAAGTGCCCTGCGACAGATGACTGGATAAAGAAGCTGTGGTACATATACACAATGGAATATTATTCAGCTCTAAGAAAAGATGAAATATTGCCATTTGCAACAAAATGGATGGACCTGGAGATTATATGCTTAGCAAAATAAGCTAGACAGAAAAATCAAAGAACTGTATGACTTCACTCTTATGCGGAATATAAAACTGATAGCAACAAAGAAAAAAGAAATGAACAAACAAACAAACAAACAACCCATGGATACAATCAATGGTTTAATGTTTATTTGAGGATGAGTGGGTTAAGCAGGGGAGACAGGGAAGGGGGTGGAGGAGGAAGAGGGGAAGCTAAATATAAAGTGATGGAAAGAGAAGTCACATTAGGTAGTGAACTTATACAAGTTGACAATGCACTGTAGAATTATATGCCTGAAACCTATGTCAACCTTGCTAACAGATTCACTCCAATAAGTCTAACAATAAAAATGAATTTTAAAAAGTTACTGTATTAGCTATTTCTGTGCTATATCTGCACCACTTCATACAGATAATGGTCTATAAATCTGAATTTTCCTTTACCACCAACACCATATATATACTTATCAGTTTCCACAAGCTTTAACAACAACCCATAATCTAATGTAGGCAATCTCCCAATATCTTGTTTCCCAAGTTTCTCAAAGTGAAACCTGCCTTCTGTGTAAACAAATCTGTTTACAATTCTTCTAAATATTCTAGACCAATATTCTTGGTTAAAAGGTTCTCAACTTTTAACATACATCAGAATTACTTGGAGGTCTTTTTAAAACAGATTGCTGGATTTCACCCCTTATAACTTTTTGTTCAAGATATTTGAAAAGGGGTCTGAGAATTTGAATGCCTAACAATTTTCCAAAAGATGCTGATGAAGCTGGTCTAGGAATCACACTTTGAGAACCACGTTTCCAGACTCTTGTTACACTTGAGTATTGTTATTTTTGTTACACATCAGACCAGCATTACCTGAGCAGTGTTAGGAAAAAGAAGCACTATGCTTTTTGAGTTCTAATCACTCAAAGGTCTTATTCCATGCATTTTGAATCCAGTAGGTCTTGTATGGGGTCTGAGACTCCATTTCTCTAGCTAACTACCAGATATACCAATGCTATTGTCCATTGCAGCACACTTGGAATAGCAAGGTTCTAAACTTTCTTGCCTAAATATTTCTTCTCAGGCAGCTACTTATGCCAAGATCACTAGTTTCTCCCAACATGTATCAAGTACCTAACCCCTTTCATTTTTCATAAGCTACTACACACACACACACACACACACACACACACACACACACACACACAAACTTATCCTCATTTCATAAGCCACACAGACTCTCATTGTGACATGAAGCACCAAGCCTCCACAGAATTCTGTGTGTCTCCAATGTTTATCATTTCCCTCATCCTGAGTGCTAGTAAAATTATATTCTATTTGCTCTGTATAATTTCTATTATTTCCATATATGTCAAACATTTTTCAGGGCTTCTTTACTCTTTGTTATGTTTTTTACTTGATATGTCTATCTTTTACTTAACAATATGTCTTTTTCACCATTATAACTTTGTTAGCAACTGCCACAAGGTTCTTATATAGTAAGTGTTTAATACACACATATGTCATTTTATTGAGTCAGATGTTTTTTATTGATTTCATATTTACAGCTATCAAGATCCTGGTTCTTCTTCTCCTTGCTTTAGCATTGCTTAAATTGGCAAACAAGTCCCAGTCCTTTCTCCAAAGGATTACTCTCAGGGTCTGCAGGCTTCCTCAGCTCCGGGATTTATACAAGACTTTGAGGATCCTTCTGCGTATCTCATTTGTCTTCACACTGTAGATGATGGGGTTGAGCATTGGAGGTACAAATAGGTAGACATTGGACATCATGGCATGAACAAAAAGTGGGGCACTTTTCCAGAAACGGTGGATTATGGAGACAGCAATTATGGGCACGTAAAAAGTCAGCACTGCACAGATGTGTGATATGCAGGTGTTGAGTGCCTTGAGCCGCTGATCCTGGGATGCAATAGCCAGTACGGCTCTCAGTATCAATGCATAGGACAGCAGAATGAAAGTTGAATCTACGCCATAAGTGAAAATGACCACAAAGAGCCCATAGATGTTATTAACATGGGTGTCTCCACATGCCACTTTCATGAGATCTGGATGGAGGCAGTAGGAGTGATGCAAAACATTGCCCTTGCAGAAGGGCAGTCGTTTCACAAGAAAAGGAAAAGGAAAGAGAGTGGTGAAACTCTTGGCTAGGATGCCTAGGCCCATAGCCAAGATTCGGCTGTTAGTAAGCACAGTGGCATAACGTAGTGGTTCACAAATAGCCACAAAACGATCAAAGCTCATGGCCAGCAGTATGCCTGATTCCATGAAAGAGAAAGTGTGAATGAAGAACATCTGAACCAAGCAGTCATTGAAGCCAACCTGGTGGTAGTTGAAGCAGAAGATAGCAACCACAGTGGGAAGTGTTGAGAAGGACACTCCCAGATCATTAAGAGAAAGCATAGAGAGAAAGTAGTACATGGGCTGGTGTAGAGCAGGCTCCCGAGCCACTAGAGTAAGTATGCTGAGGTTACCTAAGATAGAGATCAGGTAGAGGATGCAGAAAATCAGGGCACCCCATGCTTGGCCTGTCTGCATCCCAGGAATACCTGTCAGCTGGAGTATGTCTGGCTGAAAGGATGTGCCATTGAGACCCAACATGGCAAGCAGGTAGGAGAATACAGATGGGAGATAAGCCCAAAATGATGTGTTGGGGGACTTCTTCACTTTCTTTCAGACATCCTGTCTCAAACACAAAAGGTCAGAGATTAAAATTGTTTGTCTCTGTTCCTGCTTCCCTCATTATATTATGAACTCTTTGAAGATAGCAACTGGGTTCTACTCATTTCTATATCACCAGTGCCCAGTACCCTGTACAGGCTAAAACAGAAACTCCTAAAGGTGTGATGACCAAGTGAATACCCACCCCATGGCAAGGCAACAAGGTAAAAGGCAACATGAACAGAGTCCTCTAAATCTTCCTTAAACTGTAATGTCCTTTCACTTCCCCCATCTCATCCCAGGAGCCACGTTTAGGAAATCTGGTTGAAAAGAGAAATGAAGTAGACAGTGGGAAAAAACACAGCTTAAACTTTTGGGAACCCTTCAGTAGATAGTGCAGATGAATCTTCTACAGCTGTAAAAATAGAGCTTCAATAACCTTTACTCAATGTTCACCTCAGCCTCCCAATCTTTCCCAATCAGGCTACCCCTGAATATGTCATCACCAAAAACTGTTCCACCTCTGAAATATTAAACTTCAAATTTTTCTTAACATTCTGACCACTGCATTCTACCTTCCAGCACTCTTCTCTTCTTGTGCCCATGTCCCTTTTCTCAGAGTCTGAATAATTCTTCCATTTTTCTTCTGGTCTGTTTGTCTTTTAGCTCTTCCTTCCTCCCTCACTTTTTTTCTGACCTACTATCCCACTAGAGCTGGTATCTTCATCTCCTCTCTGTCTTTCATTCACACAATAAGCCCCAACTTTGATAAAGCTTATAATCAAATAAAGTGTGAATCTGAATAAAGTCAAAGAAGCCAGTGTTTTGTAAAAAGGACAACAACAACAAAAAAACTGATCACCTAAATTTTAAACTTCTTCACATCTTTTTCCATTCTTATATCCTGATTTTGAGAATGAGATGCCTCTCCTTCTCCAAAGTCAGGCCCTTTATCTTGTGGATTCCATTTTTTGCCATCTCCTTCAGAGACCGCTTCCATTACTCCATTGTATTGTATTTTTACCTTCTCCTTTTCTTTTTTTCCTTTAGGCAATAAGCATGTGCAAGACCATTCCATCATAAGAACAAAACTTGTCCTTTCTAACTGCCATTCTATTACCCTTCCCAATTCTTAGTCAAGCTTCTTAAAACACCGTCTCTCCAGATGCCAAGGAAGGGGAGCTTGTTTATGTTTCTGTTTTTCCAGTTCTGTTCTGAGATACTCAAAGTTAGGGATTCAACATTTTTTACCTTACCTCTGTCACTGCTCTATTTACTGTATTGTGGTGTCTATGCTTCACCTTCCCAAATGAAACTAACTCTGCTATGATTACCATTAACCTGTTTGTTGCTAAATCTAATACAAACAATTTCTCAATCCTCATCCATTTTGCTTCCCTGCCAAAGTTAACTCACTTTTATAGAATTATCTTCTTCCTTCAGATCCACCATCTCTCTCTATTTTCCTATCACTTTGACATCTCCTTCTCTATCTTCTTGACTGAATTCTCTCTCTCTCTCTCTCTCTCTCTCTCTCTCTCTCTCTCTCTCTCTCTCTCTCTCTCTCTCTCTCCTCTGTCCTTCAACATCAGCCTAACTTCAGAAAAAGTAAGAAATTGTCAGAATGGTGCAAACTGAGAACCCATATCATAAAGGACTTACAAAATATCTCTGTAGCCATATTTCTGTGGTACAGGTTATCTCAAAATTAAAGCTCTATTCTGGCATTTAAACATAACAGTTCCCTATTCCTTTGTCTTTTTTAGAGTTTTCATCTTTTTATTATTCCTCTTGGTAAATATAGTGAAAGTAGATGGTTATAAAAGGCTGGATAATGCCCAGATGTCAGTCATAATCCTGATAGTATATCAGCTGTGAGAAAGAATTTCTTTGGTTTCTCTCACTTCCAAGTGAAAATTCAAAGGAACCCAATAATCAGTAGGATTTCTTTTCCCTCCTCTCCCACTAAATTTCTTTCTCCCAACCCAGGTTTAAAGTTAATGTCTCCAATATATCTTATTACATCCAGCCAGTCTAGATTTACTGCATCATCTTCACTCCAAGATTATCCCTAGGTTCTGAAGAACTAGAAAGGTTCTTAGGAGCATCAACTGATACGAATGACTCTCCTACAGGATAGGTTTACCCCTCTGTCTTCAACCTTTGGTGTGCAAATTTAGGTTCTCCAGAAGGTAGTATTTCATCCACACTCCAGATTTTTATCAGTATAAAAAGCAACTTTCATCCCAAAGAGAACATGCTCCACCACCATCAAACAACAATTTTTCTTTGTTTCAACAATGAAGGTGTAATTAAGGCTTCCTAAATGTGACTAATCTAGGAAGAAATATTAAGAAAATGGAGACAGACACAAGCAATGGACTCATTTTGAAAATGTGCTTAAGTATCCATACTCACACACGTGGTTACACAAAAATACCAGCAAATATACATTTCACACTTCTTACATACTTACATATTCATAGGCATTATCTCACATTACATAGACAAAAACTATTGTACACCCCCTTGGACACACATAACATTAACACAATCAAAGAATTTAAGAAGACTCATAGTTACACATTGGTATTGCATACTGTTTTAGATATCTTCTCATGTTTATACCAACATGAACACATACTCATACATATACACACACACACACACTACACAACACACATATGCACAAACACATATCACCTACAAATGCATCAGTATTAACAAACCCACAGTAACATACCACCAATTGTGTTTCCATGACATACTCGATACTGAAATTTCTGTTATTGTATGACTTTACTTCATTTGCTTCTGTGATTTTTTTTCCTAGCTGCACACCTAAAACTTAGGTAGAGGAGACAATAAGTCTAATTCAAATGAAAAAAGTGTGAAATGCCTTTAAGATAAATTGCACATCTGCTGAATCATCCCTTTTATCTAAGATTATGTGATTTAGTATTAGGATTTTGATTCAGATGTAAACAGATTATTCTCCTGTTTGAATGGAAAAGATGAGTGTCGGAGTCTGACTGGGGTTGCAATAAGAATGTTAAAGTTTGGGATAAGTACTAGGTAAGAGGGCTAGATGGGCAATCTGAGGGAGAGGCAACCTGAAGGAGGGCCACACCCTGGGTGGCAGAAGTTTCTTTTCTCTGCAGGTGGATATATTGGTCTGTGGATCAGTGGGCAGAGCAGCATTGGCTCACTTACCTAAGACTCATAAATTCATAGATACCCCAGAGTTCCTAGGCTTGTTTGTTTGTGCTTGGATGAGGAAGAATAAAAACAACAGGGAAGGTGGAATCAATGAGTAGTGCTGGGCCACAGGAGAATTGATCCCAGGAGAATCCCTTTCTTGGCCCCATCAATCCTCAGTGTCATTGTCTATATCCATTACTATGTTAATCTTTCCTTAATTAGGGAACACAAACATAACTGTTCATAGATATTCTGACACACCCACAGATATTCCCATAGACACATTCAGCTATTTAGTTGTTATTATAACATTCACATTGACTCTTTTATAGTCATACACATACAAACAGATAAACACAAATATGTTCATACAATTGCTCAATAGCCTAGTCACAAATCACGTATCCTGGCCTATCAAGTGCACACTATAATCTATATATTCTTAAATTGATGATAGAGACTATATAAATTATAGATGTATTTTAGAAATAGTTAAATAGAGACTCATACACATACTTGAAGGAACAATCATATATTTTTCAAATAAATTCCCATGCTCACATATCCAAAAATGTATATTTCAAACATGTACCCCATTTTCTCACTAATAGATCAATAAAATGTCCAAGAATTTCATATCCATTTCCATAAATTTATATATGAAATTCAAAGACTTACATTTTTAATAAAATTGCATGTGAACATTCATATAACATATTTTGTATGCAAGCATTCCTTTTATTCTAGCACTGTATGGAACATAAAAATTACAAACCTAGTTCAGTTCAACTAAGGCCAAACCAAAAAGAAAAAAAGAAAACAAACACAGTGTTGAGCATGATTGTGTTTCAGGTATTATTCTAGGCATTGATGTTATACAGAGCAACAAAGACATAGCACCTATTCTTACAAAAAAGATAAATATTGAAAAATGGATTCACTCAATAATTCAGATGCTATTTAGAGGCAAATATGCCTCCAAATGCTACCTAGAAATATGTTATAAGCATATTTCACAACAAAACAAATGCATTTGTCAAAATTTATCAATGTACATGGTAGATCTGTGCATTGTATCTTTGACAGAAATAAAAGAATGATATAAATTATTAAACTTTAATTAATCATATGAATGCTGAAATATTTAAAGGGAAGTGCATTGATGTTGCAAGATAACTTTGAACTACATCAACAAGGTAAATGGATTGATAGATCAATAGAGGGATAGGTAGACATATGATAAAGATAACATAATAAAATATTAATGATAAATATAAATGGTAGGTATACTGGTGTTTATTGTAAAATTTTCAAGTTCTCTGTGAATTTTTATGATAAAATTTTAGGAAATTTTAAAAATGTATTATAGTTGGAATACAATATTATACAAGTTTCAGGTGTACACATAGTGATTCAATATTTATATATCTTACAAGGTATTCACCACACTAAGTCTAATAAAACTTTATGAATTAGCAAAAACGATGGAGCAGAACATAGACTATCCTTCTGTAAGCATAAACTATGTTCAAAAGGGCAATGAAATTCTACCAAATTTAAATAATTTCAAGGCCTAATTTAAACCAACTCTTAGCATCTTTTGTATAAACTCAGTATTAGTATGTATTATGGGATGAATTGTATGTATTTGGCATAATTGATAACTTTTCATATAGTTAAAAACAAGAATCAAATTTCTCATTTGCATTTTCTTTTGTCCCAAGGTCTACCACTTATGACAAATAAAAAGATACTGCCCTCCATACCTGTGCCCCATCCTAGCAACAGTGGTTAATTTCAATGGCATCGGTTGGTTGTATTTTTCAGATTTTCAATGCCCTGAAACAGTCTTACCATGACCTCTTAGAGACTTTAGAATAACTCAAAGAATTTATCTACCCCTCCCACTCAGATGTGTCAGTCTCAGTTATTCAGGGCTTCTTCTCTAAACTCTTGAGACCTCAAGATCACCTAAAGTGTACCCACTCCTCAAAATTCTGTGTTTCAGCTCTCCAGTACTCACTCCTTCTCCAAGCTTGCATGAATGAATAATTCTGAACTTCTCCCTTTGTTCCTTGAACCTTAGGGTTAGAAGCTACTTTCCAAAGTTACTACCTCCAATGTCCCCTGCATATTCTCTTTTTATCTTGTGTATTCTGTAATACTTTGTCAACAATTATTTCATTTTTTTTTCAATTAAAGAAACTGATGTCATTCTTTTTATATTCTGACTGGATTGTAACTGGACTCTCCTTTTTTTTTCCCTTGGGTTAGATTGTGATTGATACTTATAAATTCAATAAAGTCACTAAATACTACATTTGAGCCTCTATTCTAGAACCTAGAGACATGGTAATAATCAAAACCAGTGGAATTCTTTTCTAGGATAATTTATGTTATAGTTAAAAATTTTAACAAATGAATCAATTGTAATCAATATGAAAGGGCCGCTATCAAGAAAGTAAGTCACACTGTGAGAGTATGTGAGCTTACATCATGCAAAAAATTAGAACCATTTGAAAAGAGAAGACAATAACAATGATGTGGGGTTAAATCACTTATACATTCATGTTACTTTTGACAAATATTATTGAACATTGAATACATTATAAAGGGAGGAGAGAGGTACGAGATTCCAAGATTCCTTCTTTCTTCATTGTCCCCATATTGAGTTCTGTGGCAATAGCTTGAGGAAATTGTAAATAAATTCTGTCATTGATGATACCTGTAATATTCCAGGTATTGAGAGAATCCATTGGTGCCAGAACAGGTTCAAACTCTTTGGGTTAACATTTTCCAGAATCTATGTAATATGCTGAAAATGGTTTGTTGTACACTTCTTGTTATTGTGTCATTTCAAGAAATATTTTTCAACTTCTTTTTAAAGAGACTTTAGAAATAGATTTGGGGGTCATCAAGATGGCAGCATGAGAAGAAACTTTTGAAAAAGTAAAACAGATAAAAAAAATCTAGCCAGAGAATTCTTAAGTGGCCCTGCAATACACAGGAACAACAACACCAGTCTGCACTGGAATTTCAGAGGCATAGAATATTATCATCTACCACATCCTCCCCCTCCCCCTCAAGAAAGGTTCACTGAGATTAAAGCAACTGGATCAAAATAGAGAAGTTCACCTTCCAGGGAATATCCCAGTGTGAGAAGACTGAATAGACAAGAGAAAATATTGTAAGACACAGCAGCAACACCAAATGGGAAGTGAAAGACCTCTTCATATTTGCAAGTGGAAAAGCCCTTATGCCCAGAAAGAGAACAATGAGTACCCTAGAGAACAAGGCTGCGCAGAAAAAAAAATGAAAATTCTCCAGAAAAGAAACTGGAAGATATGCAATTATATGATTTAAATGGCACAGAATTCAAGTATGCAATTCTAAAAACACTTGGAGAGAACAAAGAAAATTGGCAGAGAACACAGAGGATCTTAGAAAGAAAGTCTGTGACCAAAAAAATACTTTAACAGAGAAATTAAAACTATTTAAAAAAAAAAAAAAGCAAAGAGAAATTCCGAAGATAAACAATGCAATAAAAAAATGAAAATGGAATTAGCTCACATAGGGAGCAGGGCCAACCAAATGGAGGAAAGAATTAATGATTTAGAAGATAGGAATATGGAATTGTCACAGAATAAAGAAGAGGGAGATTTGAGTATCACAAGAAATGAGAGAACTATACAACAAATATCTGACACCATTAGAAAAAAACAATGTTAGAATACTAAGAGTCCCAGAAGTAGTAGAACAGAAATCCATAGAAACCTTACTCAAGCAAATAGATGAGAACTTGCCAAACCTTTGGAAACAACTGAAATGCCAAGTTCAAGAAAAAAACAGGACCTGTAACACCTGAATTCTAGCAGACCTTCTCCAAGGCATATTATACTGAAAATATTGAAGTTTAAGAAAAAAAAGAACCCTTAAGGCAATCCAGGAAAAGAGGATCATAACCCATAAAGGAAAGCCCATCTGACTTCTCAGCACAAACTTTACAAGCCAGGAGAAAGTGAAATCAAGTATTCAAAGTACAGAAAGAAAGAAATCTGAGGGAATTCTCTAACACAAAACCAATTATTCAGAAAATACTAAAGGAGGCTATTTGACCTGAAAAAATAAGTCAAAATAAATAAGGAAAGCTTGGCATAACAAAAGTATAAACAGAGAGTAAGTAAAGGTTTAAATTTCTAAAACAGAATTGAAGTAAGAAGCATGTTTAAGAAAAGGAGCCACTGCATACACATGAGGCTTTTCATAAACCTTATTGCAACTACTCAAAAAAACCTCAAAACTAAGAAACATAACTCCACCCCAAAAATGATAAAACAGAAGGGAAAATTATAGAACCACATCAAACTACAAAACTGACAGTGAGAAAAAAATCAAAGTAAAAATCAAGACATCAAGCTACCAAAAATCAGAAGAAATACAAATGGCCTGCGGACATATGAAAAAATGCTCATCCTCCTTAGTTATCAGGGAAATGCAAATCAAAACCAAAATGAGATACAACCTCACACCTGTGAGAATGGCTATTATCAACAAGACAAGGACTAAAACGTGCTGGAGAGGATGTGGGGAAAAAGGGACTCTGGTACACTGCTGGTGGGAGTGCAAACTGGTACAACCACTGTGGAAGACAGTGTGGAGGTTCCTCAGAAAATTGGGAATAGAGCTACCATATGACCCAGCAATCCTCCTCCTGGGGATCTACCAAAAAAAAACTGAAAACCTTTGTCCGCAAAGACTTATGTACCCCAATGTTCATCGCAGCACTGTTCACAGTGACCAAAACATGGAAACAACCAAAGTGCCCTGCGACAGATGACTGGATAAAGAAGCTGTGGTACGTATACACAATGGAATATTACTCAGCTATAAGAAAAGATGAAATATTGTCATTTACAACAAAATGGATGGACCTGGAGGTAACCATGCTCAGTGAAATAAGCCAGACAGAAAAAAGAAAGAACTGTATGATATCACTTATATGCAGAATATAAAACTGTAAGCAACAAAGAAAAAAGAAATGAACAAACAAACAAATAACCCATGGACACAATCAATAGTTTAATGTTTATTTGGGGATGAGGGAGTTAGGGATGGGGGAAAGGGGAGGGGTTGGGAGAGGAGGGAGGAGAAGCTAAATATAAGGTGATGGAAAGAGAAGTCACATTAGGTGGTGAACTTATTATACAACAAGTTGACAATGCACTGTAGAATTGTATGCCTGATATCTATGTAATCCATGCTAACAGATGTCGCCCCAAAAAGTCTAAGAATAAAAATAAATTTAAAAAAAGAAGAACCTGAGAGAGATAATGCCTACATTAACTAAAATGAAGAACTAAATAAAAGTCACTAAATTAGATAAAATAGAAGCACAAAGCAGTGATTTGCAAAAAAAAAAAAAAGCCTGCAAAAAATCACCCAGCCAGAACAGATAGAAAATAATGTTTTTAAAAATGAGGATGAATTGAGATTTCTTTGGGACTCTATCAAATTTAAAAATAGCAGAATAATAGGTGTACCAGAAGGGACAAAGGAAAAGCAAAGGATCAAGAAATTATTTGAAGAAATAATGACTGAAAATTTTCCTAACCTGATGAAGGAAATAGACATACAAGTCCAAGATACACAGAGAATTCCAAACAAGATGATTTCAAACAGGAACACATGAAGACACATCATAATTGAAATGGCAAAAGTAAAAGAAAGAGAGAAAATTCTAAAACAGTAAGAGAAATGCAAATAGTAACTTATAAAGGGACACCTTTTTGACTCTCAGCTGATTTCTCACTAGAAACTTCAGATGCCAGAAGGGACTAGCAGAAAATATTCAACGTGATAAAAACCAAGAATCTATAACTAAGAATAATGTATCCATCAAGGCTAGTGTTTAAAATGGAAGGACAGATAAAGAGCTTCTCAGATAAGAAAAATCTAAAGAAATTCATCACCAGCAAACTAGTAATACAAAGAATGTTAGAGGGACTTCTTTAAGAAATGGGGGGGAGACTCTGCTCCGCCTGTGCTCAGGGCTCACACTTTGCAAACAAGTCTTCTGAGCCTGCCCGAACTTGCAAGGACTCCAACGCCGCTTGGCCTTTCCGACAGGTGAATAGGGAGAGAAGACAAGATGGCGACTGGAGAGGAGGTTCCTAAAGCCTCTCCCAGAAAACACAATTGAATGGCCATCCAGGAGCCAAGAAAGCGGACCCTGAGTGACAAACCGGCTGCTGAGAAATCCACAAATCGCAAGTAAACCTGAAGGCTGGCGAGAAAGGGGCGAGTTGGGGAGAGGGAAGGGAACAGAGACGGACCACGCGGGACGCGATCCCTGCTGACTATTCGGAGCTGCGCAGTTTGGGGGAGGGGAGAGAGACTGGGGAGCTGGGGACGGAAGGAGTTTGGGAGCCAGCCTCTGGAACTTTTGAGTGGTAGAAGGGCTGAGCGAGGACTCTGAACTGCAAAGATAACACCCCAGCTCTAAGCCCCCTGGAGACCTACAGAGGGCTACAGTTCCTGTTCCCAGCCTGCTGCAAAGGCGACCCTGCTGTCTCAGGCCAGGCCCACAGCTTTGGACTTATGGAGCGGGCACTTCCTCGTGCACCCCAGAGTTCCGAAAGCAGTGTGAGCCTTTAGACAGCCAGGTACTGAATCAGGGCTGGGAAGACTGATTTTCCCCAGCAAAGGGCGGAAAGCCTTTTGTTGGCCT